>OZ005743.1:163222480-163292475 GCA_963930735.1 Dioctria linearis
AGCAGCTACAATTCGATATAATATTAACCTACAGGGAAAGTTAAAGAAGCACTGGGTTTTAAAGGTGGAAACTGTGAAATTCTAAAAAAACAAATAACAATAGCTAAAATAATAACAATTGCAACAAATACAACAACAACAAATTCAAAACATCAATTTAGAACTAAGTTTGATGACGCATGCCTACGCGTATATATCTCCATCATAGGTTAATTTATAGAAAATCCCCTGCATATCTTTGCGAGAGCCTACAGTTCTTGCACTTGACATGTACATCTAAGTAAGGTAAATGCTCTTACTTGGTCCAAGTTGCCTGCAAATGGAACTTCCTTCCAAAGGCGAAGGCCCATTTTAGGCCCGACATCAATAGACATGAGAGATATCTTAAAGAATGCATGATTATACTCTGAAAATATTTTATTAACATAATAAACATTTTCAATTAAGCGAGGTAAAGCTTGGCGTGGTGTCAAAGTTTGATCTAGTAAAGAATCGAATTCCTGTGGTCCTGAGAAGAGGTTTGACTATTTTTTTTTTATTTTTTTATTTAATAAGCAATTAACAAGACTAGTAAACAGAGATTAACTCTAATAATATACTACCTTAAATTTAAACTACTAGGCTACAAAAGAAAGTTTGGAGAAGAAAGAATTATTTAATAAAAGAGCTACAACTGAGGCTCTATAAAGTAAAGTATACTAAACTAAAAAAATAAAAATAAACTAGTAGAGCAGGAGAAATTTAAAGGTAACAAAGGAAATTATTGGGAAATATAAGTATGTGGAGGAAAGAAATTCAGAATAAAGAAATTACAAAAATATGATGTTACAAGTAATAAGATACAATGAAAGACAAACAAAAATGAAATACCTTAAGCAATAATAATAATCAAAGCTACTAAAAATAAAAATTAAATTATAATAATGGAGCGCATGAAAAGAAAAGCAAAAAAATGAAGAAAAAAAGAAGATTAAAAAAAAAATAAAAAAGGCAAAAAGGCAACTGAGCAAAACAGGATTTTCCATCAAAAAGATTGGAATACGAGCAAAGCAAAGGGAATAGCGGAGGACGGAAATTCAATCACATAATAGGAAATTTTAGCAATGACTGACTGATGTCCAGCCGGACAAGCTTTCCAGTAAACTAGAACCAAGAATATCAATATTATTGAATTTAGTGTTGTAAGACTTTTGAATTCTAAAGCAGGGCGACTTTTCTTTCAAATTAGTTCTGCATATCGGAAGTCTGAAGAGTGGCTGATATCTTGAATTGCGAGAAGGAACATTAAAGTTTATACTAGAAAGTAGTGAGTTGCAAGTTATAGTACTATTCAGTATTTCATGTAAGAAGGTTATGTCCAAAAAGATTCTGCGTTTTTCCAGCGATAACAATTTGAATTTCACAAGTCTGTCATTATATTCAAGAACGGAATTTTCTAATTTAAATAATAATATTCTGGTAAATTTGCGCTGAACAGTTTCTATTTGCAAACTATAGGAAGGATAAAATGGATTTCAGACTTGACTAGCATATTCAAGGGTGCTTCTAACTAGAGAATTGTAGAGAGTAATATAGGAGGATGGTGATTTGAATGATTGACACGTACAGAATATGAACCCCATAAGACGAAAGGACCTAGAGGTGATGTAATTTATGTGTGCAGAAAAAAGGAGCTTGCGATCAAATATTACTCCCAAATCTTTGATCTCCTCCACCCTAGGGATAGATGTATTGTGAATTTGGTAGTCAAAGCTAATAATATCGTGTTTACGATGAAAAGAGATACATTGGGCATTTGCGAATATTTATTTCAATGCAATTATCGTGACACCATTTCTCCACTTAAAGTAAGTCTTTTTGTGGGGAGACACAGTCAGTAACGTTATTGATAATTCTGAAGATCTTCGTATCGTCAGCAAATATTAAGCAGCTGGATGAAATAAAGGATGGTAGGTCATTTATGCAGATTAAAAATATCAGGGGTCCAAGTATTGTACCCTGGGGGACACCTGATATTTGTTTGAAAGGAGAAGATTGTTGACTGTTAAAGACAACGATACTATTCCTGTTTTGCAAGTACGATGAAAATAGCGAACGAGTGTTCGGGTGAAAATCCATCTTAGCCATTTTCAAAAGACATAGTTTGTGATTAATTTTATCAAAAGCCTTGCTAAAATCAGTGTGAATGGAATCAATCTGTTTGTTATCATCAAGGGATGAGGCTATAAAGTCAGTACAGAGAGCCAGGTTGGTGACTGTAGAGCGTCCTGGTAAGAAACCATGCTGCTGCTATGATATGAAAGGTTTAATCTGTGGTAGCAGCTGATTGTAGAGCACTTTTTCAAATATAAGCGAAAGAGCGTTGGAGATTGATATAGGACGATAGTTAATGACTAGTTTTCGGTTACCAGATTTAAATGTAGGCAAAACATAACATTTCTTCAACATTTCTGGATATGTATTCCTATTAATAGCAAGTTCAAATAGTTTGCTAAGTGGTAAGGCTGGATGCGCATTTTTTGTACAAAATACTAGGAATACCATCAGGTCCATGATTTTTATTGCAGTCAACTGAGTTTAAGATACTGAAGACAGATTCAGATGAAATAGCTATTAACTTAATATTAGAATAGTGAGAATTCCGAAGAGGAGTGAAAGCGTCGGGTTGTATGGTAGAAAAAACGGAAGTGAAATGATTGGTAAGCATATCACAGACAAGACGAGGTTTCATCATTAAACGCTAGTTCTTTAGGGTATATATTAGATCCTTTCAAATTCTTGCTGAAAGACCAGAAAGTCTTTAGGTTTTCATTGAGTGAACCCTCAGTACTTTCGACGTATATCTTATAACATTCCGCTGTAAGAGATTTAGATATTCTTCTAAAGTAGGAAAAAGGTTTGTAAAATTAAGGGTGTCGATTAAATTTGTATAGGCGTCTAAACTTCTCTTTTTCCTGCAGAGCTTTAATAAGTTGAGGACTGTACCAATTTGGGAAGTGACTATGTTTGCGAAATGACGGTATATGCAAGTGTATCCCTTGTTTAATAATGTCATAGAATTTCTCAAAAGACTTGTTAGGGTCATCTAACCTGATTTGGGAAAAGTCAAAACTACTGAGGAATTCATTAAAATTATCATAGTTACCTTTTTGGAAATTTATTGTTTTGACAGATATATCTCGAGCACATTTAAGATTCGCGAAATGCAGGCTTATATCTATAGGAGGATGGTGAGTGTCAATCACAGAGAGTGTGCTAAGGGATGAATGGATAACCAAATTAGAACAATAAATATTTGTCCAAATAAGATCAAGAAGCCCGCCATTGGGATTGAATATCTTGTTAAATTGTTTCATATTACACAATTCCATATTATTTAGACTGTAGTAATACTTATACTAAATGAGTCAAGGGGCGCATAAAATCATTAGTCGTGTCAAGGATCCGATTTAAGTATGGTAAATTAAAGTCTCCTGAGAAAATAACCTTAGAATTAACAGGCAACTGCAAAATTTGTTCGCTCACACTCTGGAAGGGTTAAATAGCCATCCCCATACTAACTTTTTTAGTAATTTCCTCTTCTTTAGTCGAACTAAGGTAGGTACTAGATTTTCGCACCTTCGATCGGCTCTAACTCGTAAGGGTTACGTCCTATCGGAAAATGGGTTTCGCTATTCACCTAAACTCATTACTAGCTACAATAACTAGCACTGGCTCTTCCCTGCTATTTTATTTTCCAGATTATACTCAGTTCGGTGGTATTCTGCATCGCAACAGACATGTTTAAGGTGAGTCGAGTACCTCAATGATGTAAAAAAATTATAAAAGCTTTTTCTCCTTTTTCCTCCACCTCTTAAAAGTTTCATTCGAATTATATAATTGTCCAAAGAAGATTTCTGCTGTATGTTGTGAGACGATAAGAAGGTCTTCATCAAAGAGAATACTTCTAATGAAATTCAAGTATATACCTCACTTAATTCTTAATTACAGACGCATAAGTCTCACATTAACACAGGGGAGCGGTCCCACGGATCGTGATTTAAATTAGTTGAAAAATGAATAATATAAACAAAATATTGAAATTTAAACATGTTTTATTACCAGATGGGAGCTAAAAATCATAATTAATTTAATTTGTTGTAACTTTTCGGCTTTAATTTAGGAACTTTTCATAAAATACTTTTACCTCAAAATTTCATAATAAGTATAACGATTTAAATAAAGAAGAATAAGGGGAAAAAAAATAAAAAAATATACGAAAAATACATTAATTTCATTGGACTAGAATCCATTCCTCCTAAGATTCATAAAAGCACATTATCGGCTTCGGGATAACTGCAAGGTATGTTCTTACCGATCTGGTTGCAAATTTCTTTATATTTCTATAGATTTCAAAATCTGATACGTCATCATCATGGCTATCAAATATTTCCAGCCTTTTCATAAAATATCCTCCGTAAATTGGCTTGTTCCAGGTGGCTGATCCGAATTGTTATTTCACTAAAAATGTGCACTACTTAGGTATATTAAAAAAACTTATTTATCGACATAAGGGCGGTCCCGCAGACTACATCATAACATACAACAAATAATCATACTTACCGCATCAACAGTCGGTAGAGGACTAAACAATAGCTGAAAACATTATGTTTGCAACGATATACATAAAATGGGACCGTGCGTCTGTTATTAAGGGTTAATAACTTTATCCCTTTTTGTCTGTATATTTTCCTACCACGAATCCATAGTTAGACAGAAAGGCATGTTTATAGTACAGTAAGTTCCGTTTACAGTTACTAAATAGTTTTAAAAATGGTCTTTACGAATTGATGTAAAACCTGTTGCGAACAGCAATTAACAAATGAAAAAATAAAAACAATTTTTTTCCTTCAGATAAATTGATAGCAATAATACCCTCAAATTATTTACTCAGATGCACACATACAAACACAAGATCTCTAAAAGTAAAATCTAAAGTCAAAATATCCCAAAATATGACTACTGTCGATCGTTATCAAAACGTTTCGATATGTGATCTCAGTGAAATATTAAGCTCGTGTCACTCTTCACGATTTAATCCATGACTTAGCCTAAAGCTTTCTGAACATACATAAATTCATGGACACATAAGCTCGAAGGAAGAGTTGAGACGAAAGAAACGAGAAATATATAGTAAAGCCCAAACTCCGGTGCGCAGGTCAAGTGTGCATAATAAGTGCGCGATGATCTGACGTCGTTGTCCGAGTCCAATGCTGCTGCTGCTGATGCTGCTTCTAAGCATGATAAAACAAGAAAACGAGCACAAAATTGAACCCCATTTCAGTCCACAAACAGAACAGTTAAATAAGCCCTGATTATACGCACACAGAGACCTCTTGTGGATAGTAAATAAAAGTGAATAGTGCACAAGAGGTAAACAGAAATTGTAAAGAAAAAAAAAAAACAAACAAAAAAAAACAAAAAAAAAGGAAAAAAGCGAAAAATAAAATAAAAGTAGAAGTGATAAAAAAGGTAAACACAACGGCTCGATCAACAACAACAACAACAGTCCCAACGCTTGGAAATACATGTTAAATCAAGTATCAGTTCTCGACAGAAAAAAGGACGGTAGTAGGGAAAAAAAAAGGTCATAAAAAAAGAAGTTCACAGGTGTTCACGATCAGTGCATCCAGGCAGTGAAGATCAGCGACGCTACGCCGTTGTATTTTAAGGTGATTGTCGTCTGGCTTTGGGATCTCGGATCTCCCAACTACCCCGTCTTGACTCCCGCGAGAGAGCACGGCCAAATTGGAGTTATACCAATACCATCATGCTGAGTTTATTATATAGAAATGGCGATCAAGTGATCATATTCGTCGTCGCGTCGTCATCGAGAGTAAATAAATCCAAAAAAAGAAAGGCGAAGATTGCGTGCACACACATACAAACACTAATGCTGAACGCGGCTAATATTCGGCGGACTGCTGCTGCTGCAGTTCGTTCGGACATATCGATTGCGTGGAGGAACGAGTTGCACTCGTTCGCCGCCCGCCGCCAACCGGGCGCACTCCCGTAGTCGTCTTGTTGTTACGTTGAACCTGCGCAATGAGTTGTGAAATTAAAAGACGATCCCCGGGCGCATATCTACACAAAACAAAAACCGAAATCGAAACGTTCAGATTTGATTTCTTTCGGTAGCTACCGGTTTTAAGCCGCGAATAGGGACTTGAGCTGCTATTGCTAATGCGACGACTCTCGCGTCATCTACCCCCTTCTTCCATTCCAAATCGTATGTTTTCATTTTTCTTCTTCTAGTTATACTTCTGACTCTTGTTCTTGTTCAGTTCGTTCTTCCAGTCACTCAGTCTTCCTCCTTCGGTTCACCTTAACCTGTAAAGAACAAGATGTTTGGGGTCATTGAGGTTGTCTCTGTTCGGGCCGTTGTTGTTAGTGGACTAATCGCCGTAATCTTCCATAATCTTCTTTAAATGGCAGTTCAATTTCCCTGCTCCACACTTTTATAATTTTATGATCATTCTAAAGTCGTTAACCAATTTTAAAATGTGAAGACAGTTTCTTGCTGTTATGCTTCACGTGAATTTTAAAGGAAAGCAATTTAAGGCATAAGCGATACGGCTTATAGTCAAATGCTATATGGTTGCTGGTGGTGGGTGATAGAACGAATTAATTGTACGAAAGGAAGGAAAGGATGATTTCTGCTTAGCTATTTATAGATTTTATATTTATGTCTGCAACAAAACCTGGCACAACATATGTAGAATGTTTAATGAAATACGAGAACAAACTGGTTTATTCCTGTAAATTTGTAATCACGAAAATGCATGATAAATGAAGCATGAAATGAATTAGCATAGGACAAAGAGAATATGAAAAAAATAAATAAATGCAATTCGTAATAAATGTCTTATTTTGGTGTGAATTTAAGCATGGAGTTGGGTACAAGATCGCGATTTTTTTGAAAATAGAATAGAAAACAACTCAACGAAGCTACAAACGGAACTCCATTCGAGTTATAGTTCTGTATCTGAAGATATTAGAATGTATTGTAACACATGAAAATCGCGTCTGGTAGACGTAGAATGACATAAAATGTCGACAGATAGGTTAGGTTAGAGTAGAGTAGCGGCTATCGAGATATGCATCAGCCACACTTAGCCCATAAATGGTCCTTTCTAAGCACTGCTTCAGAAAAAGAACGACCACATATCCCCTCCCATTACTCATCATCAGGTCAAAAAATTTAGGAACGCTATTAAGATTGCATCTATAAAAAGACGTGCACTTACAATTGCAAGCAATACTTCCTAAAACTCCCTAAACATATCCAATTTTTACTCCTTTCCAGTCTCGCCCAAACTAAATAACAAACTTGCGAGAAATCCATTTACTACAGCAGATGTGGCCCAGCAGCTGCAGAAAAAAGAATCAACAACATCACCAGAAGTGAGCCCCCCCAAACCAAGAATCAACAAGTAAAAAAGCTAGAATTGGTCTAAGGTCAATTCTTAACTCATGAAATTTCGTGGAGTCACCCATCCATCCAATTTTGATTTTTGAATTGGGTTTTCGAATATATTTCTAGAACGGTTCGTCGGACAGAGAAAATGATGATAAACAATTTTATAGGATTTTCAGTAAAATAAAAACGTTAGGACTGGTCGTTTTAATAGTATATGTAAAAAACATAAATTTTTATATGGCAATACCAATACCAGTACCGATTTAGTCCATTTTGTAAACTGTATTTACTATTCCTATGAAATTACCGTGTACAAAATTTTACCTCTCTACATACACGCGTTCTCAAGCCGTGCCGAAATATATAGTGAAAAACGAAATTTTTGTAAGACAACCCCACGAAGGGGTTGTCCGATTCGGCCCATTTTGAAACTTAAATTTACTTTTTTTTAATAAAAGCCCGTGTGCAAAATTTCAGCCCTCTAAATGGACGCGTTCTCGTGGAATCATGAGGACGGACGGACGGACATGCAACAATCATCTAGGGTATAAAAAGAAGAAAAGAGTAGACGTCGAATAGAACTGAGTGCCAATGACAAGCCCCGACACACTAAAAAAGACAAATCCGTAGGATGAGGAAAATCATCAGATAGATCCAAAGAAGGAAGACTGTGAAGAATTTCCGAGGCACAAATGCACTTGACTTGACTTAATTGCAAGCCATTAAGTGCAAAGTTCTTATGCAGTGAAATTGGAAGTCAGCCAACGAGATCGTCGCAAATTAATTCTTTAAACACATATTGTAAATCCGATTACGGCTCAGGTAAAAAGTTGAAAATCCTGAAGACGACCATCCAAAATGTTCTCGGTAAATTTCGGGAATCTTGCTGTGCGCAGAGAAAAAGTCTGGATCAGGAAGGAAATGTCGTTCAGTAAACCAAACATTAGCCCAAAAAGTGGTAGACAACTCTATAATAAATCCCAATATGTCGTTGAGAGATGTAAATGCTAAGGCTAGAACATCATCTCCTACGGTCCATCGAATTAAAAGAAGAGAATGCCTACAAAATTTCAGAAAATGCCAGACAGAACATCAGATAAGAACCAAGTTGCAAAATACAGGAGTCAGATTTTGTATGAAAATTTCCTAACGAAATTCGACTGCTGCATTATGGAAGATGAAACTTACGTGAAAGGATACTTCAAACAGCTTCCAGGACTGGACCTTTATATGGCAAGAACGAGGGATGATACTGATCCCAAGCTTAAGAATGGTTAATGCACCAAGTTTTCTAGTTTAATTTGGTAAGGAATATGTTCGTGTGGACAGAAATCATCATCTATCGTGACAACAGGCACTACCAATACGTATGTAAACGTTAAGGAGTATCTCCAAAAGTGTCTTCTTCCTTCTTTAGAAAGTATGATGCATCAGCGGATATAGTCGTCCCAAATGTTCGGACCTATAGCCAATAGAAAAATATTGGGCTTATATTATAAAATTGAAGAAAACAAAAGCTCTCCTTTAACATAGACACTTTTAAGAGACAGTAAAAAAGAGTGTCCGATAAGTACGTAGTAATTAAAACCTGTCAGTTTTTTTTATGATATTTCCAAAGCTCAGAGGATACCCTATGATGCCGTAGTACAGCATTGGCAGGAAAGGAAGAAAGGGTAGCGAATTGAGGATTATTGCGTTGAGACAAGTAGGTGGCGGTGCGCATTATGCTTGAATGTTTGTGGCTGATAGCTGGGGGAAAACAGAGTATAGCAAACTATTCCACATTCGTACTGTTCTGCTTCTGAGGGTTTTGCGGAATTTGACGGTACGGCCGAATTTGACTTCAAGGGTGTGAGGATGAGCTTGGGTTATAGCTAGTGGGGTGCGCATAGGATTAATTCTACAAGGCATCAGGATAGAAAATTCCGTAAGAGCAATGTCCATTGAAGTTGCGATAAAAGAGAGTCAGACATCCGACATTACGTCGGTGTTCGAGAAAATCAATAGTTACTGTTGATATGACATCGCTAATTAGTCGGAAGATTGTGTATACTGTAGATGTTTAAGTAATTTTAAAGTTCATTTGATAACAAAAAAAAAAAGTTTTTCTCGCTGATTTCATTAGTTGGTCGACTTTTTTCTGAATGAGGCCTTAGCACCACTTCATTGGGCGCCCTACCTAGATATGAATACCTAATTTTGCTACGCGACATACTTTCAGCTATAAAGTATAACGTGATATGTAAGTAAAAAATAATGAGTACACACGTTGTACCTGAGATGAACCGTAGATATGTCCAAAGTACCACGTGCTCATTATATCCAAGGTACAACACACGGACAAAACTTATTTAATAATGGTATTACATTTATAGCTTAAGTTTATAACAGTTTTGGCTACGGGTTCCCAGAGCTTAATAAATAATAAAAGACTTAGGTATTTGTGCAATTCAGTTAATTGAAACATAGTATTATAAATAGTTAAGACAACCTGCAACTAACGAACACATAACAAGTGGTCACCTGCCAGTATCTGCATTGAACAAAATGGATTTTCTGAAAATTCATACGCGGGAACATTTGAAAATAGTGTACTGACCAAGGTACAGCCATGTCCGATGTACAACACCTGCCCCTATATTATTTTTCAGGAAAAAGGAAGACTACAATATTATGTCTTTCTCTGTCTATAAGTACGTTTAATAAATGCCGCCAATACATTGCACAAAAAACGCAGAAATTGAAGCATTGCCAACTTGTATTAGAAGTTTATATTAATTTGCAAAATAAAAATACTCCAAAAAATTGGAGCTTGGTCATTTTGCACTTGAGCTCCTCATACTACATCACGTCGGCTGTATTTACAATGTAAGTCTGTATCTGAATAAAGGTTGATCAGCACGTAGAACATGAAGTGATTAGCACCTTGATCTGAAACTGCAGCGGTGGAAATGGATGGATGCTGGTACTATTGCCATTTTCAGGCTTTAACATGTCAAAAAACGTTTCTAACGTAAAAGTCCCGATTTTGGGTTTGGCAACCCCACGAAACTGTTTCCCGATAAAGCAAATTCTTGACATTTAAATCAAATTGTGAAATAATCACTGCATCTAAAATTTAACGTGCTTCCTCGTATTCCTCACCCCTATACAAATACCTGAGCATAACATACATATATACCTTATAAAAAAAATGTCATAGGGTAAATGTACTTAAAGTTTCTCAACTTTTTGCTCCATCATTTTATTGTTATGAGGAATATGCAATAACTTTTATTTTTTTATTATTATTTAAGCTGTTTACATTTAGCAAGTAAATATTTTTAGGTCATTTAATAATATTTTGTTATAGTTTTGGAGTTTGAAAAAAAAAGTTCGCTTTTAGCTAGTATTCGGACACTACAGTTTCAGTGTCCGGATATAGGCTTTTTGGCAGAAATTTATTACCCATTTTCTGTTAAAAATAAACACAAATGAGCATATTTTATTAATTTATGAACAAATTTTAAGGTACTTTTCTCATTAAAAAAACTAAAGAAATTATGCAAACAAATACTTCAAACGCGGCAATAATGAAAAAAAATACCTAAGTAATTTTAAAAATATTATAAAATAGATAACTAAAAAAAACAATAGTCTCAAATTTTAGTTTTGTTGTTAATATTTCCAGGACACGAAGTCTTTGCTTGCTCCTCGTAAGATAACGAAAACATAGGAGTGCACCACCTACTACCTAGTGCAAGATTCCCAACCAATATTTTTAAATTGTCATCTTCAACATCGCTTTGTACTTCAATTAAAATATTTCTTCTTCATCTTTTTAATTGACTTTTTTTAGACTTTGTTCCTTTTTCATTAGTTTTCGCTATACGGCATCGAATTAATCCCGGCGACACATAAGGACCAGTCGTTGACGAATCACAAAAAGGACACGGCTCTGAAGAAATTTTGTCAACTTTTTTAATTACAATCAATAGCTAATCAGTAGGACTCTTACCAGTTGCAACTTTCTGCATTCATTCAAGTCATATTTGCCTCCCGTCAGATCGTTGAATTCAAGTTCTAGTTCTGGTAATTTTTCTGACGAAGATTCTGCTCCGGCTTTCTTGATGATGTCCAAAATTTGATTTTCGTGAATATTTCTCATTCTTAACTTATGATCCAATTAGCTCAATAACCTCAACAGCAGTACGAAATTTCTGTACTGGAATTGATTCTTATATTGTAGTTGGTGGTATATCAGCATTTCGAGTAGCTGCAAATTTGTCAACCACATTTTTCACACATTGACTGAAAACAACTGTTTTCGGGTAGAAAGGGTAAAGCCCACATATCCTGAAGTGTTTTTCATGATGTGTCCAAATTTTTAGATTTCGAAAGATTGCAGTTTCCAGCAAAGTACAGAAAGTTTTTTTTTGTTATAGGTTGGCCAAGATTCTTGACTGCCATTCTCTAACTGAGGTCAGCTGATTGCAACATATGGGTGGTGTTTGGTGGCAATGCATATAAAAATACTTTTTTCTTGTCATTTTTACTCAGCTTTTACGTCAAGTGTGACTTGTGACCGTCTTTGAAATGAGTGCCTGCGATTTGTTGTTTTCTTACTACTCCAAACGACCATTAACTCCGCTATTAACTACATATTCGAAAAAGATGTCGCTCCTCATCCATCCTTTTTTTGTACGCAAAAACAGTTTCGCTGTGATGCTACATATTTACAATATCCTTTAGTGACGTAAATATAAAAAGGCTACCATTAGGGAACAGAAAATAAAATTCTTTTTCTTATCGGGTCTAAACTTGTTATACGTTTTGAATCCACGGCATGTAATTACTTTACTGGTTTTCGGACGAAGAAAAAAAATTGTTTTATTCGCATTCAGTATTCAGGCAGGATCATTTAATATGTCGTCCTATCCCAAACTTTTTAAATATTGGTCTGCTTGTCTTGCAGCCAATGATGTATTTCGTTTAAAGATGGATTGGAGCCATGTTCTTCCTCGTCGACCATCTTCTTAATATATTGAACAGTGCTGACCAATCTTGTATAAGTGAAATTCCACACTTCCCAACAAGACTCCATAATTATTTTTCAGCACACTTCAAAACGCTCAATATATTTTCTCTGACATCGATGTAGTATAGCTTAAATCATCTCTGCATCATTAGCGGATCGTTTTATACGTTTTTTCGGTTTGTATGCATAAGTACTATCATCCGCTATTTTGAAAATTATTATGTTTATTTACTACCAGGTATCTTTTTTTTCGATTACGTATTAAATATTTTTGTCCGGATATTGAAACTGCCATTTTAGTAGTCGGACGCAGAAATGGAATTTCTTAAAGGTTTAATAAAAAAACATGTTTAACTTTTTTTGTCCTATAAAAAATGCATTTTATAATTGTATTAGAGAGTAAGCAGAAAACAACCTCTTTTGAAGCATACTTTCAGGCTGTCCCTGTCCGGAACCTAAACAAAATTGTTTTTTTTTCGTTTTAGTTACCGGACATCCAAAAATTTCATGAATTTAATAAAAAATATTTCATAGTTTTGATTAAATACTAATAAAATACAATATTCAATCAATATAAACCAAGTTAAACTAAATAAAGAAATCCTTAATAATTTTATCTCACTTTCACTGATGTCCAATGCAATAATTGCACTTTACATCAAACATGTGTTGACTTTACTGACATGAGTACATACAAAAACTGATCAGAATTTTCTCAAAAGCGACACGTGTGTTACCCAAATTTTGAATGTGCATCTAAATGATCAAACAAATAAACTTCTAACGGAGTTCTAAGGATAATGCGTATAATTTTCTTATTTTTATTAAATAAAAGGAAAACTGTTCGGATACTCGAGCTGTCCGGATACTAATGCAGTTACCCTACGCTATTTAAATTTCCCAAGTCAATACGATCTCAAACCAAAATTTTTATATGGCAACCTGACGACAGAGTTGCCCGATTTTCTATTTAACCCATTTTGGTAATTTGATCAATAATTTTTATGAAGAAAAACCAGCTCCCTATAAGTCGACACATTGTTGTGCATCATGTATCTCGAATAGTTAGATACATCGAGACAGACGACGTACGTCCGATTCATATTGCTAAACCATCATTATTTCAATACGTTACAATGTAACATATAATACCATGTAACTTATAATCTAAATATGGACGTAGGTACATACCTAGTTAATATTAAAAACCATAAACCATAATTACCGACCTATTCCGCGTAATCTCCAGTAAAACTCATACCTATAAATAAGTAGCATAATGCATAATTATATAGGGACCCCCATACAATATCATTCCATAATTGTTGGCATTTATCGCATTATACCATGGCATAAGTTCAACACTATCAGTTTTCCTCTCAGTTATTTTTATCTCAGATAAGATCTAATGAAAAGCATAAAAAAAAACTCTCAACATTTTTTTCCAAACCAACAACAATTTGAATCGCACTATTTAAGCAATCTGGACTAAATTATGTCACTAATTAATGACTGCAAGCTAATAATAATTAGGCAACATACTAAGCCCAATTCCCCCTTTGATTATGTATTCTTATCATGCGCATATAAATCATGAGCAGCATAAAATTTCCTTTGCTTGGGTTAAGCATGTCAAGACATGTCTTGGAAGCTTGAGACAGGTCTAATCTTGCTTGTTCTTTTGGCTCAATGATCCCGTCTCGTGCACAGCACAAGAGCACAAGTGTTTTCTTGCACCACCATTCAACTACTATACCTACCACCACTAATCGAACTACATACATACATTAAATGCAGGGCTGTGCTCTTGCATCCATATAATATACAAAAAACGTTGATCGTGTGATTGAAATGAAAAGATCTTTCGATGGACCCTCAAATTATCCTCGGAGTCAGATCTTGTATGGGAAATGAGACGGAGAAAAGTGAACAAAAAAAAAACTTTTGCGGGCATTTGAAATGGGTTCGACGGGTCTATTGGCCAACAAAAGCATAAATCTGTGGCCTCTGCATATAACTTTTTGTTGCCCTCTAGAAATCATCCTTTTCGTCTCGACGAAGAGGCGAACAAAGGATGTTCCTCCAGATTCTCATAGGTTTCAGGTAACGAAATTTTTACAAATCGCAATTTAGTACCAGATGCGCAGGTGTTTAGTTGGGCCCGATCGTTTCGCTAAAACAAAGAAAAAAAAGACGCCTTAATGAGAACTTTTTTTAGCAGCAATTTTATGTATCCTTGTTTTAATTTGTTTTTGTAAGAGGGTTGATATGTGTATTTTTTAGCCGGTTTTCATTTTAGAAATTGTTTTAAATACCTATTCAAGCGTGAAACAATAAATTAGTGGTCTTTTAGAAAAACAATTGAAGGAAACGTTTTTTGTGGCTTTCCTGTAACTTTGTGATTCTAGATTGTTTGATGAAAAACTATTTTGGTTTTTGAACCGAATTGAAATTTCAAGGCAAAAATTTAAAAATATATGAAAAAATGATTTTTTTGTAATATAGAATTTCGCTACTTTTCTAAAAATATTTTCCTAATCGAGGATTTTCGAAATTGTTAGACACTGAGCCTGTTTAGACCGTGCTATTTAGGACTAGTTTTACGTAAATCGACTTACATTGAACTAATATGCAGTGGTCTAAACATGCCGCATTACGAAAAACTAGTCCTTGTTTAATTCGGTATCTGATGCGGTATTGACCTAAAAAATGTGTATTAAACGTAGACATAAACCTCACATAAGGAATTGTTTACAAACTTGAATTCGTACGAGTACATTCATTAACAAAGAGCTAAAACCAGTCCTAAAAGCTCCGGTCTAAGCGTACTCACTGTTTCCGGAGCGGTAAAAATGTAATAAAACGTTTTGTAAAGATCTTACCTACTTTTATTATAATCTGTAATCGAAATTAGTTTAATGAATTGTAGTTAACCATATGATCACCCAATTGATATGGGTTCTGCTGTTTACTTCTTTTACATATTTTACAGAAAATAGAAGACTTAAATGAAATTATATAGCCCAAAATAACATAAAGTCCAAGGTTCTCACCTAGTATTTGTCCTAACACAAAAAACACTCGTTTTTACTAATTATTATTACCTAGTGACAATGTCAATACCTTCATTTTCTAAAAATGTTAGCACAAATGCACTTCAATTACTGCAAGATACAAAAACAAAATTTAATGGTTTATTGTAAAATGAATATAAAGACTTTTTTTAATAGCGCAGTTATTAAATGGTTTCCTTTTGTTTTAAAAATTTCCTAAGTTACTTTAAGTACTTGTTATGTATAATTGAAATATTTTTGCCATATGTTGAACTGAGAATGGAATCCTATTGAAATAAAATGTAAGTTTTCTCTGAGTATGCCTATTTGATAGCTTATTTCTTACTAAGTTATCCTATATAGGAAAAGTGGTCCTAACGTAAAATCATTAAAAGACGATAGTTCCTATTTGAGTCCGCAAATTTAATATTCATGTGGAACTTATTATGCATGTGCGATTAGATTATACCATATTATATATTGTATACATATTTCTTAATATTAAAAGTGATTTTTCACAAAGTATATGATAGAATTTAACAACGATTAAAGTTATACTGTGAGTATCTAACACGCCAGATCAAAAAAAAAACAAAGCGCCTCAAAATAAATAAATAAATAGAAAGTTTAATTAACTATGGTTAAAAAGATTTATGCTCATTTGGCTCTCCAAAAAATAGAACTAATGTGTATTTATCTATTTTGCAATAAATTTATCAATATGTCATTATGTTCATGTTTCTAAGCTAATTTGTACCTAAATCTATAAGCCTAAAAGATGCGTCTTTTTTATTACAAATGGCCGTCCAAATATTCGGTAAATATGGCTACTGGAAACCACTGACTTATAACAATGGACTGATCGATTTGCTATTTCATGTGGCACAAAAGATATTATGTTTCTGTATATCACCGTCAGAGTACCCTTTAAAACGATTACATAAAAAACATGTAAAACTCAACCAATCAGACGAAATTTTACATCCGAAAATCGAATTAAAATAAAAAAATATATTTTCTTGTGTCCAAGTGATATTTTAATCGCTTATTAGGATTTAAACTCATTCCGACTTTAATTTCCAAAAGTCATTCTTAACTGAATCCTGCTTATGGGCAAGAGAGACGGAGCATGGTATACACTATCTTTACCTTATTCCTTCTGAGGTGATTCCATCTGTAGCCAACTTAAAAATATCAAATGGCAGAAGCAAACGTTCCTGAATGCAATATTTTGAGTTGGTAGCTCCAACCCTGCCATAGAGCGAAAGAGAGAACTATAAAACTTGTGCCATGCTTTCCTATAGGAAAATGACAATACGCTCAGTCCATTGTTATAAGTCAGTGTTGGTAACGGAAAAAAGATTCCATATAGCATTTATTGTGCTATATAAGCATAGGAGATAGAAGAGCGAAATAAAAACAGTTCCTATTTCGTGTCGAGAATTTCGATTGGCCAGCGCGGTATTGTTTTTAAAACTTCTAGATGCACGATGTATTTCGGAAGGTGTTTTGCATTTGAGCAACCATTCGGAAACATACTATATCTCAAGATGACCACTTTGTATGAATTACAAAAATTTCTGTCCGTATACCCAACTGGAAGTCTTTTCGTTATGCCTAATTCCAACAAATACAGAAGCTCTGCAACTATAAAATCATCTTTCATATTCAAGGGAAGCACATGCCACGACATGTCACTTTAGAATCTCCTATGAGCTTTGATATAGGAACACATTTTCCAAGTGATCCCCTTGATCCTATATAAAAGTTTAATAAATATCTACTGATTGCATGAATTTTGATAGCGAAAATGAATTCTTCCTGTAATTACTTATTCCCCGTGTTCTTATATAAGGGTTGACTGGAGATTCAGTATTGCTATGAGGATATAGGATTACGATTCTCTGGCAATTATAGTTCTATATACTCAGGTTTATAGCACTAATGTTCAAGTAGTATATTCTTCATATAGGACTTATACTCCTCAGACTCATATAAAACAACAAATGTAGATATAACACTCTAGTTATTCCTTCAAGAATTACAAGATCTATGCGAGAACTTAAATGTTGATCGAGACTTATATAGGAGCCATATAGAAAAAATTCCAAATTTCCAGCACTTGAAGTTTTAACGATATTCCTTGGGGTAGGAAACAGTGATTGGATCCAGGATTCCGGTGAGGGGGGCGCAAATACGGTTTAAAAATGGTATATGCTGAAAACTGAACACAAGTTTGAAGACACTCGCCACCATTAGCAAATGCCAAATGCACAAAATTTATCATTTAAATGATACGAGTCGAACAGATTAGCAAGTGGCTACCACTCGAAATGAAGAAAGTTGCTCAACATTCTCCGCCACGCTAGAAAGTCAAAGGTGATGTTAGATTATTCATTTTGTTTTGGTTTGGGTGAAAGTGTAAAACTTCTCAAGCATGCATTTTAGTTAATAAAACTAGGGAAACGTACTTTATTCAAATCCACGAATCGTCATAAATTATACCTTTGTAAAATACGGGAATTAAAAGTTTACATTTATTTAAAATAGCAGTCATAGAATAGATGCAATACATACCTTGTACGTATATAACTTCGTCGGCAAGTTAAGAAAGTGTAACTTCTTTTGTTTTTTTTATATTATTAATCCAAGCTCAGGAGATATCCCATGAACTATGATGCAAAGCACAGTATGGCCAGAAGGTGATAAAAAAAGAATTAGGGAACTTGAGAAGGGTGGCGAAGGTGCTGATGTATGTCACCCTTAAACTTTCTCAGATTGCATGCCGGAGAAAAGACAGAAGATTGGAGACTGTTCCACGTTCGGACACGACTGAAAGTATTTTGAAGGATAAAAGGATGTGCGCGACTTGCGGTGCGAGTATTTCATGAGAACATTTATCATGCATGTAGCAATATAGGAGCGAAAGGCAACTAATATTGCGGCGGTGCTCGTATAAGTCCATATGACAAGTTTTTGCAACATCGCCAATGAGCTGAAGGCTCTCTGTTTGACAATATCCTACGAAGCTAAGGCTCTACGACCAGCTTGTAGAGGAGCGCTAGAATCGATGAGCTGAAATATTTCTTACACCTTTTCAGAAATCCAAGATATTTCGTTGCTTATTTGGCAACAGAGAACAAACTTAAAATAATGGAAACATAAATGTCAAGAATGCATAAAGACGGTGTATCGTCAAACAGTGCTCCACCAAAAGAAACAGGAATAGAAAAATTCTGATCTTGTGTTAAAGAGATGAGACAGCTTTGGAACTTAGATGTATGGAATTCAATGCGATTCGGTTTGTTCCAAGTGCGGATACTATCATGGTGGTTATTTAAGGATCTAATCATGCAACCTAGTTTGACAGATGTAACGTTTCCTCTGTAGTTCTCAAGGGTGTCAAGGGAGTAAGCGAAACCAAGGGTAGTCTCATCGGCAAAACAATGGATGGGATTGAAAGTAAGGGAAAGCAGATCATTAATGATAATTGAGAAGAGATATGCAGAGATAGTAGAGCCCTGAGGCACCCCGGCATTTATTGGCTGAGATTGGCATGTAACGCCATCTAATATAAGTCGTATTAAGCGACCAGATAAAACTCTTTACATTCATAATAGAAAATGGCGATAGAAGCCAAGTGCTTTAAGTCTGGCTAAAAGGGCTGAATTCCAGACACTATGGGCCTTCAACGTTCCATAAGAAAAGTCAGAAAAAGAAAAGCTATATTGGCGATCGTTGTGGGTTTGACTAGTTTCTAGATACTTCATTAATTTGGAGTTAATGATAGATTCAAAAACCTTTTAAAGAATCGAAGTGATTGTAGTTGATCGATAATTTGAGGATTCACTACCCTTTCCTAAAATGAATAGGCTCTGTCTTGCTTCAAACACCCCGAGCAAAGAGACGCTCACGTACAGGTATCCGCGCTTCTTGCTTTCTCTATAGGCTTCAACAACCATGACCGAAGGCCAAGGTTCGAGCTAGGGCCTGCGTTCCTAAATGTATCATATTGAACGCTCCAGAAATTGTTACGTGTTTTACAAAAGGTTCAGTAGAATAGATATGAATCATTTTGTTAGAAAAAATTCAGAAGATCTACTGCAATTTTTTTCAGTGGTGTTCAGCTGGGCGCGCGCACCTGCGCCGCCTAGCTGGATCCGCCCCTGGTAGGAAATGCCATGAAAAGTCTTGCATATAAATATTTCTATATGAATGTCTCCATTATTATTCTTATATAAATAAACACCACCAATTAGTCATAAAACTACCGAGAACTATTCTTCCGAGAGGTTCTCTGAAATAATTGGTGTGACGAGCAAATACAAAGCTTTGATATCTATATTTCGCGGGAAGGATTGCACAAGAAATATTAAATTTACTCAGTTATCTTTGGTGCGAAGATACAATTTTAAAATTTAACTCTTATTTGTGAATACATAGACTGTGGGGAAAAACTATTCGAGGATTTATACTTGCTTCCAGTTTTTTACCTTTTCTAACCAAAAGTGATGTACTAGAAAATAAAGTTTGTAGCTTGGAATTATAACTTAGATTGAAAATTTGCGGAAAGATTTTTCACGGACTCCTACAGAAAATATGCTTTATTTTTGTAAGTCAAACAACTTTGAGCACATTTATTTATTGGCTTGAACTGCTGCTTTCAGTGTTGTAATTATTCGTCTATTGGGATAGATTCAAAGATACGTTTGGAAAATGAAAAAAAAGTGTTTTTCATATTTCATTTTTACTCAGAAAGCCTAAAAAAAATGCCCCTTAGATTACTCGTATGTGTGTTTTTGTACACTATTGACGACTTCGAGAATAAATTGCGATCCCTGAATTATATTGTAGAATAACTGTATATTTAGACTATTATCACTTCTCCTTCCCATTTTAATTTATTTCCTTAAACAATAATTTCGTAATTTTTTTAAATGACTCGTCATTACGCTAGCACCCCCACTTACTGCAATAATTTCAATCTAAAATTTTAAAAGGAGTCTTTCAAGTGCTACTCGAGTTAAACAAAGAGTGCAGTATGAAGGGACCATGTGCAGTCAACAACAGAAGTTCTATACCGATACTCCGCAGAACTCAGCATTTGATTTTCGCAGGAATAAACTTGTACGAACATGTTCATTCCTGTTTCCAACATGAAAATTCTTCTTTTGTCTTAAAAACGTCATTTTTTGCAAAAGGGTTAATTGCGTCATATGCAACCCTTTTTGCATAAGTAGAAGAGAAAAGTGTATTTCTCAGCTTTTGACATACATAATAAAATATGTAGGTTCTCGTATACATATAATCTCGTGGATGGGAAAATTCACTTTTTTATGTGGTCACCGAATTTCTATAGTATTTGCAACTAAAAAAAATTCTGTTGAAAATATATACAAAAATAGTTAAGAATACACACAACATAAGTGCACTTATCTAAGTAAGAAACCAGGATTTTCCTAGAGTTGCAAGTTTTTATGGAATATTTCTATGCGCTTTATTGATTGTAAAATACATAAATCTGTTTGCACCAATAAAAGTCTAATGAATGGCATAATTTTTCGAAATTATTTTTATTATTTTATTTTGTATATCCCTACGTAATACAACCGAATCATAAGAAAGTCGTGCCACTTTCTTATGACTGACAATAGTCATAACGACGCACGTACTGTTACGACGTGATTAAATAATTACAAACACGTTTATATAACTAAAATAGGGAATCATATTTCAGTTATAGAATGCTGTTGTAGCTCCTATAACCCCTAATCTGAGTTGTTCACAACATAAATAAAGTCAAACAAGTAAGTATTGTAAATTTGGCAATTTAACACGCTTAAGACGTTTTTCGCATCTGCTTTACGGTTACGGCATGATTGATTAATTGCATAATAATAGCATACCATAGTAAAATTATGAAATAACTTTCATGAAACTTCTTGGTCTTTCGTAAGTCATAATTAAGATGAAAACTTAACTCCATCTAGAAACTATAAAAGCATTTTACAAAAACAATCCTAAGCCAAATTTAGTAAGTTTTCATTTTAACATAAATTTTGATTTATGATGAATCGTACCAGACGCATGCTATCAAATTTTTTCACTAAATTGCGAATTTCTTGATCAGATTAAATTCACTGAAAAAAGCATGCATTTTTTAACGATTTTTATATAAGGCTTTTTACAAACTTTCGTTGTAGCAATTCAGTTCTATTTTTTGCTTCCAAATGTAGGTAGTTATATATATTTTTTACTAACTTACGGACTTGCTGAACCTCTGAAACTTTCAACATTTATGCACTTCCGATCAGAATGCAATATTTATTTGCATCCAACATAATGTTTTTGACAATTTGACAGATATAATTAATTTTAACTTGTCGTGAATGATGTGAAAGTAATAACGCGGCGATAGGACCGGGTCATTATGACCTGGATTATATCGATAAATTATCCCAACATTAAAAAAGTTATCTTAATTTTAATAAGTATTCATTTAATAAGGGTTCTTTCCATATGTAGTAAAATAATTATAATACCAATGTATTCTTTTATTAGCTTCCTTAATAATATATGCAAAATCAACTTTGAAAGCATAATTTTGATATTTCTATTTTTTAACTTTATTACACTGGACCATATTTACTCGCTTTGACTTGACGCATGGGTATCTCGCAGCACAGAGGGCGTCGTACTGAGAGCACTGGCGGGACGAGTAGAGGGGGGCTGTATTTCCAGGTACATAAACGATCAAATTGTACGGTCAGGTTGAACAAAAAATATCACCGTATTAAATAGCTTTGTGTCAAAATTACCCGGCATCATCGACGCCGGGTTAATAATTCATGTAGAGAAAATAACATCAGTATGGGAAAAAGCGTGTGCTCCACACTTTTCATGAATTATACCTGTATTATTTATATATATGTATATTTATTTATTATGAAAATAAAATAAATTTTAATTATTTCAATTCATTTTTTATTTGTTATTGGTAGAGTGCAAAAGTTAATAAACTTCAAATATCAATCGAATCATTTTTAGTACAAACAATGATGAAGGTAAAATTGAAATGACTTTTCATTGGTTGAAATTTTGTCTAGCAATACGAATTCCCTTTTTTTCTCTTATTTTATTTACTCTTTGATGTGATAATATTTATAATATATTCAGCAACTTATACAAATTTTCAATAAATTTTATATTACCTTTACCAACACTTTTTTTCAATTGATTATCCATATTCTTGTAATCAGCATTTTCATATAAGTTAAGCTCGATTTTTTTTATCTACTATTCATTAATAAGTTTTAATTCAGCATTAAAATGAAATTATTACATAAAAAAGTTACAATTTTTTGGATTGAAATGTATACAAGAATTCATTAATATTAGATTTGCAATAAATAAAAATATAAAAATCAATGTTCAGGGCACATACATATTAATGTAGATCCCTCGTAGAATTCCCACACCCCTCGATGAAACCATTTGTCCTAAAAAATACAAAAAAAAAGAAACAATACAAAGAATCAATGTTCTATATACATATGAAACTTATCTGATTCCTCAACATCGTGAACAAATATAAACCATCCCAATCCTGCCTGTAGCCGTCCTACATATTATTTGAGCGAAATTAAATATAAAATAGATTAATTACATATAAATAACCAAAATATCATAAACTTACCAAATCATATACATCTCCAGTATATTTACAATTTTCGTAATGTCATCTAATGACATTACGTCAAACAGCTGGTGTCGTCACAATCGTCACAAATCAGATGTGGACTAAGATGACCCAACCTTTGCCAGGGCAACACAGTATGGCGCTGAGACATAGCTATTCACGGCGGCTATAAAAAGGCGGCAAGCCGCAGCAAAATCACCATTTGGTTTTCAAAGTCTAATCTGAAAGCATCCTCCACCAAAGTCTAATCTGCTTCCTATCCTTTGAACAAAAGTGTAATTTTGTTTATTCCTTCATATAGAAGTTTAATTCTATTATTGTAGAAGTATAATTCTACTTATATCCAACATCCAATTTTGCACCATATTATAATTTCAGAGTCTAATCTGAAAATATCCTCCATCAGAGTCTAATCTGAATCCCATCCTAGGAGCAAAAGTATAATTTTGCTCTATCCTTCATATAGAAGTCTAATTCTATTAAAATCCACACTCCCAAAAATCTGACACTTGATCTCCAATCGTGTAACAGAAGTTTAATTCTGCTTACACGCTCCAGGACGTTGCGATTGAAGTATAGTTCTGCGCAGACGTTTTAACATTCGCTGTAACAGAAATGTAATTCTGCTTACACTCCTCAGCACGTTATAGTAGGAGTATAATTCTGCCTACGCGTTTCAATACTCGCTGTAACAGAAGTATAATTCTGCTTACACGCTTCTGCACGTTGCAACCAAAGTTTGATTCTGCTACATCGTCACTGTCACCCTGAGAAACTTTTCTATTCTGTGCTTAAATTTGTCGCTATCTAATTTCGAAGAAGTAAAAATTTTCTTCTTCTTCTTTCCAGGAGCAAAAATAAGGTCATTGTTTTTTTGTTGTTGAATTTTTTACTGAATTTTAATAGTATTAGTAGTTTTTTAATAGATTTTAAGTTATTGTTGAATTTAATTTTTGTTTTTTCATTAATTGAATTGTGATATTTAGTTAGTGACTTCAATACAAGTTATATTTGAAATTAAAGCTGAGTTATCCATTTCAAAACCGTCACCCTCCCTTACGTTCGAGACTAGATCTCACAATCAATCTTAAATAAATAAACAAGTACATTTATTTTATGACTTAGCGTCGTCCGTATACTATTACAATATATAATTTTATGCTCACTGCAACGACGGCCATCCGACCCTACCCTAATACAATTAATCCAGTGATAATTCTTTTCTTATATTTAGTTTAAACTAGGAGTTCTAAAATCTTAATTTAATCTTCAAACGCTTAACTTTTAACTCGATTGGTTTTCAGCAGTTTCGAATTATACTTTCTTAAGATTAGCTCTAAAAGTCTTAGAAATCAGTTAATACTAGCGCTACATACATAACTTCATATATATCGCGAAAGATATTTCACGTTGATAAAAGATGCCACCGACACTCTGAGGAAACAACACTGACCTATTTTAGATAACAATCCAACGAACCCGGAACCAAAACCAGTACACATAATTTTCTATTTTTAAAAACTGAATCTTATTTGCAAACAACTCACTCAAGAATGATCAACATGTCTCGAAAACTTTTAACTTAATTTTACCTAATTTTTCTTCACCTCACCAATCTTAATAAAAATGTACGACAATTACTGTTAAATAAATGTATGGAAAGAAAACTTTTACTCCATAGCATGCTGTGCAATAATTGTGTGACAGCGTACATATTGGAGCATTATGAATTCCAGGAATTGGTATACTTTCATGTAAAAAAAGGAAAAGAAATGTTATACCAGATTTATAAATAGACTTAATTAAATTAGCAACTTATAGATGTTACTGCTATTAAAACCGTAATTTGGTTATATGTAATGCCACATTTTAATACCGCTTAAACAATAACGTGTATATTATTATTACGATTCTATCTTATATTGATATTTTATTTTATTTATTATTTTTTTTATAACAACTAATAAACTTAAGAAAAACACAGACTCAGTTTTTTTTTTTTTTTTTTTTTTTTTTTTTTATAAAAAAAGGCATGCTAGGATTCGAACGTGTAGTTAGTTTTATTTTTCTAGATTAATCGCAACATTGCATCTCTATCCCATCACTCTACCAAATATTTTATTCGAGCTTATAGTCCAAGTTCCAATATGCATTTTCATTCTGAACTGTGGGCATGTGGAACAATCTACCATCAACTGTCTATCGTTGGGCCTAGAATTTACTAAATCTGCAAGTGACGTCTCCGCTAATCTGCAGATATCTTCAAAACCGTTGTTCATCCTGGGGAATCCGTAGAGCCCCTTAGATTACTCGAAGATATTATACAATGGATTAATTAGACTTCATTTAGAATTACGATGTTTTAATTTGATCAAAATCGGATGTTATTTGTATTTGCCGGATAAGCTTTGATAAGTTCCTTGCCAATCCATATAAGAAATTTACTGCCTCTGAATATAGGGCAGCACCGAGAGGGGGATTAACGGGCCCCCCAACCCTCCCCCAGAGGGTCGTTTTTTTAACTCTACTTTCACAGATAATTACTTACTAACTATTATGAAGTTTTCTAGAAACTAAGAATTTATTTTGAGCAAATGCTTGAATGGTGAGGCTTTCATGATTTTTGACTCCCAGAACCCGATAAGATCTCAAATTGAGCTTTTGATATGTTTTAGTGGATTATAAAAGGTGGAAAATAAAGGAAAAATTAATTGAAGGATATCCCTTTCCGCATACATTTTTGAGATAACCTACTTCTTAGATAGTTTGAAATCCTAGCTATCAAACGAAACATATTTGTTTATTTTAGCATGAATAGAAAAATATGTAAATGTTTAAAGAAGACTGGGACAGCATTTTTTCTAAATTTTAAAATGCTATGACTTTCGAAATATGCATGTCAAGGCTTTGAGTATTACTGACACAATGGGAATATGTTATATAGAATAGAAATAGAATAATTTCGAATGTATTGAATGTATTTTTGTGTACTGATTTTTCACGTGCCCCTGTCACCGCAGCCACAACTCACATCCAAAACACTGATGTGTGCATCGGGTCTTAGGTTTCCTTTCAAAATTTTGAAAAAAACGGCACAAATTGCGTGGATTAAAAATAAATTAATAAATGTGTTTCATTGGTTATGAAATTCTGATTAATCTATTGAATCTATTATGGTCCATGTTGAGATTTTAGCAAATAAAACTGAAATTCAATATCTCCGAAAATGGGATTCTTAAGTGCTCAGATGGGCTTAGGACGTGACTTTATAGCAGTATTTTTATGACCTATTTTGGATTTGGGACATATATGATCCACCCCCCCTCCAAACCCAAATCCTGGATGCGCTACTGTCGGAATATACCCTAATATAACCTAAATGACTTAAAAGAAAAGCTGGTGCCCTAACGTTATTAGTTGCGGTCTAAATGGGGCATTTTTGGGCAGACTAAAACCTCATTCGAGTCAATCTTCATAATATTATATTGAGTTATGAATGAATTGGTGTCTCTGGTTAACACTCCTGGTTTTACAAATGCTCAGAGTAAAATCGCCATTATTTTGATAAGTTAAAAAATAGATGAAAATGTTATTTTTTCAGTGGATGGAATGGATGTTTTTAGTAGAGCTTCATACCACTGCGTGCAAATATATTATCGTACATTGCCTTTTTAGTGTAAAAGGGGAATGAACCGACATGAACAGACATGAGAGATGTCTTAAACGATACGTTATGACACTCTAAAGATATTTTATTAAAAATGTTTATTTAAATTTTGCGAGGAAAGCCTTGGCGATCGGATGTAGCATGAGCGAATTTCATGGGTGAAATACTGTTTTTTCTACTTCTCGTGATTTTGCGGAACTGGTGCGTCGTGGAAAATGACCTTTTATAAGAAAAATGCTCACAACAGAGCACGAATCGCCGTGAAAGAAAGAGCTGTAAAGATATATGTTAAATGTAGTAACTGGGATGTATGTGACCCACTGACTTATAACAATGGATTGATCGATTTGCTATTTCATGTGGCACAAAAAATATTGTGTTTCTGTATATCACCGTTAGAGTACCCTTTAAAACGATTACATAAAAAACATGTAAAACTCAACCAATCAGATGAAATTCCGAAAATCGAATTAAATTAAAAAAATATATTTTCTTGTGCCCGAGTGATATTTTAATCGCTTATTAGGATTTAAACTCATTCCGACTTTAATTTTCAAAAGTTATTCTTAACTGAATCCTGCTTATGGGCAAAAGAGACGGAGCATGGTAAACACAATCTTTACCTTATTCTTTGTGCGGTGATTGCATCTGTAGTCAATATAAAAACATCAAGTGGCATAAGCAAACGTTCCAGAATGCAATATTTTGTGTTGGTAGCTCCAACTCTGCCATAGGACGAAAGAGAGAACTATAAAACTTGTGCCATGCTTTCTTATAAGCAAATGACAAATAACATGGTTATAAGTCAGTGATTTGACCCAAGTGCTTGAAAATGGATTGTCCGGGAGCCAAATCGTTTCGAGATAGTTTTGTTTTTTGAATCGAGAAAAGAATATTCCACCCGATAGTACTAGGCGAGACCTTTAATTTGATATGCAACATGCCGTTTCGGAAACACTCTCCCCCGGCAGCGGTTCCTACCCCCACTCTAAAAGTAAGCAGTGAAAAATTTTCTTCAACGAATTGTAGCTAGTAATGAGTTGTAGCTGGTAATGAACTGAGACGAACAGTCAAACCCGTTTTCCGATCGACATAACCCTATCCCTAGTTAGAGTCGACCTTGGTGCACAAAATTTAGTACCTCAGTTCGAATAAAAAAAGTGGGGAACATTAAAAAGTGACTATGGGGATGGCCATTTAAGCTTCCGAGTATAGGAGTGTGGGTACTCAAACTTCTTCTCAGAACCTAAGGAATTCGATTCTGTACTAGATTTTCCAAAATGTACTAGATTAAACTTTGACACACCCAAGCTTTCGTAAAACGTTGTTAATAAAATATGTTCAGAGTATTTAAGACATCTCTCATGAATGTGCATGAAGGGCCTAAAATGGGCATTCCCTTTATGTTCAACTGAGTTATGTTCAGTTGAGTATTCGTGGCACTCGCTAGTTGCAATTGTTAAAATTCCAGTCTCAATAAACATAACCTCAAAATCAGATAATTAAAAAACCAAAAATATTCAAATTTTTACCGATATTTAACAAATTATTGAAGTTTTTAAATTAAAAATTGCTCTACAAACTCGATAAAAACTTAGTAATGGCCTAACAAGTTTGAATATCGAAACAAGCAACAAAGCATCCATTGTATCACAATATTCAGCTCTTCTCAGGATACTGATTTTCTGCTGCACTTAATTCGATGACTTTTTGATCACTGCCTGAACACATTAGGGGCAAAGGTAATTTAAAAACATTTTAGCATTGCATTAAAGTGCGCAAGAGAGAAGATTACTTGCTGCAATAAAAATTACTTACAAATTGCCAAGGAACTTATCACCTCTCGGCGAGATGCATCAAAAAGAATATCAACGGCGTTTTACTGCTGCAATAGCGGCGTGCACCCGAAGCTAATTGAGTGAATAATAACGACAGAAGAATTACATTGTTTCCATTATAATTCATGCATTCGAATTGACAGTGATGAATGTTGCGAATGCTGTACCCTTGACAGAATCCCCAACTCGATATAACCTGATGTCATTTTTATTCTACCACTTAGCACCATTAAAATACGAATCTCGCTGCACATCTCTGTAAAGTGTACACCTGCGACACCTTGAGGCAGCAACCACGCCCCCATGCCAGTTAAAAAAGGTTTCTTTTTCTCATTTTCTCTCTTCTTTTTTTTAATTTTCTTTTCAACTCTGTTTTTTTTTCTTCGTTTTTATAGTTATAACAACTTGTCTCCACTCCACTGGTTAAATATTGTTAGTGCTACCAGATTTACAAAGACGTGGGAGAGGAAGGGAACGAATCAAAACAAAGGGTTCTGCGCTGTACACGTGCAGTCCCAGTGCTACCACTTTTTAGCATTATACGTAGCAAATAGAGAGAAAAAAAAAAACGTTTTAAGCTGTAGAAAATCAAAAAATTAAAGAAAAAAGATAAGAAACTCAACTTGAAATGAAATTACAGGCGCAGTTCAGAATTAGAAAAGACAGGAAAAGAACCGTTTGGGGGGAATGGTCACTTTTACTGGTTTCATGCAAGTTTCGGAAGTGTGCGCGCGCCGATCTGCGCAAACGATACTCGATCAGACGGTAGTAGACTTTGAGCGCGATCATCCAAATGGATGGATACATAACCAGTTGGCTTAATTTGATCCAATTCTCTTATTTACACAGTGCCATCTACACAGAAATATAAATTTTGATGGTTATGGCGTAACCTGATCGGGTAGTTATGGTAGGAGCGTGATGATGATAATTAATTATGGCGTCACTTTCGACATTAAATGCGTTACTGGTGGAAATTTGCATTTTAAATTTGAATGAAATTATTACGTTTTTTGGTAATTGGAAATTTTGTTATTGCTGAAATTGATTTTGTAAATATATTTACAAAATCACACTGTTAAAATGGCTTCTAATGACCTTCCATTTCGTACACTACAATAGAAAAATATTTCTGTGTCCTAATTGCCCACATGTTGTAGAATCTTTTTTAGACATTGTTCAAAACTGTTTATGGTCTATAGCTTATCCTATAAAAGCGAGCCCTTCTCACCTTCTGTCAATTATACACTAGTAGGATGTCTAACACCGTTTATATATAACATAAGGTTTCCTATCAGTTATCGCACTATTAGTTTGTAACGTCGCATGGGTTTAAAAAGGGTGATGAAGAAAACTAAAGAAAATATCTTAGGGTCTGTCCAAAATCCAAGTCTTCGTTTTCGTACGTCAATTAAGTTGGGACCGCCATTTCATGGTAGAAAAGTTTTGAATACGTCAAAATTTCGGACTTAATTAGGGATAATTTAATGCCACTTCCACGAATTTAATGCTCTTGTATTTTTAAAAAAAATCCATGGATAATCCAACTTTATTAAAAGTTAAGACCACAACTACTGACAATAGGTTAAAAAGTATTATTACATAATCGACGGAAGATCCGAAGAAAAAGTATAATGGTTGATTTCAGATATCGGCACGGCGATGGTCTATAACGGACTAATACCCTAGACACACAGCACGAACTAATGAATCGTTTGTACTAACTATTCATTAAAATGCCGTGTGTCAAATTGTATATGTCATTATAGCTCGAAAATCAGATGATAATGAAGTGCATTAATGAATTGTTTTCCTCCTTCATTATAGCTATAATGAGGAAAAATGTGCTAGATTTGACATATAATGTAAATCTGGAGCTCCGCTGTGCATCTGCCGATTTGAAAAATAAGAAGAAGAAATGCAAAGAAATGCAAATCACAAATTATATTATTAATATTTTTTTTAATATAATGTTTTTCTCATTTGTTAATTGTTAAATTCGAAAATAAAATAAATGAAAACAAAGTTTATCGCGTTAATTCGATTCATATTGCTTCTTTAAGGTGATAAGTTTATCAAAACCAGTTTGACAGCTCAACTTAATTAAAGAAATGACTGTGTGTCCGCAGTTTATAATGAATCATTATAGACTAATGAGTCGTTAGTTATTTCTTCATTAAGAGTGCTGTGTGTCTAAGGCATTACCCAATTAGCACGTAACTGAGGCAATAAATTAGACCTAATTGAGCCCCAAAATATTATGCACACATTTGTGATAGTACTAGTGAGCCTATTGTCAGTAGTGGTGGTCCCAACTTTTAATACGTTAGATTATCCATGGATTTTTTTAAAAGTACTAGAGCTTAAAATTCGTGGAAGTGGAATTAAATTAGCCCTAATCGAGCCCTAAATTTTGACGTATTCAAAACTTTTCTACCATGAAATGGCGGTCGCAACTTAATTGACGTCGTTTTCGTCTTGTTATTAAAGTTAGTGACGTAACACGATTTACTCAGCTATTATAATAGTTAGACGAAGAAGAATTTAACCTGTCCGAATTCGTGTGCTTAGCTTGATATCTGACATTTTACATATTAAAAGCTTGTGCTGTTTTTTATGACAATACCTACCGCTGTGCCTTAATCAAATAATAAAATTGAAAACAAGCTCTCTTGTCATTCAAAGCAAAAATTAGTTAGGATTATATTTACAAAGCAATCATATATTTTCATACTGAACAAATGTGTCCGTTGTATGTTACTGGGAAATCCCGTTAGGATATATAAATTGTCCGTGAGAAATCCCGTCCGGTCCCAGTTAACATCCTGGGAGTGACCAATGTCCATGGTTTCAAAGTCCCTGGTAAATCCCATGCCCTTTCCACAGAATTCGTTGTGGTTGTACTTAGGCACAATTGACGTATTCAATAATGTAAAATTCCCACTTCAAGTGTACCTAGGACGTCTTACGGGTCTCCTAGTTTATTTTTAGAATGTGCAGAGAATACCTATATTAAGATATTCCTTTTAGATTTTCTGGGATAGTCTAATTTTTTTTAAGGGTAGACATTTAAAAAAAAATAAAAAATAATAATAAGTTATGGCTGGAAGGTATATCCTTGAGGTATGTGCACTTGCACAAAACATAAATGCAAAATTTTTAAGTCCCACAAATGGAGTTCCTTCGACAAAATGACTAAAAAATTACGTTCTGAAATGTAAAACTAGCAAACTTTGCGAAACAAGAAGAGATTGCAGAAACGAATAAAATCCTAATAAAGATATCACAAGAATCAGAGAAAACACCGAAATAAATTCTGGAAGGGGAAACACGACTTTCTCATATTTGTCCCAAAATTGTCATGCAAATCCCGTATGTATTTGATTTTAAAATACTGAGAATGTTCCCATTTAGAGTAGTTGTGGGATATCCCAGGGAAATTCCTAATAAAAAAGAAATAAGGTCCTAAGTACATACTAAATACTTCCTGTTTATTCCGGGATCTGTGGAACAAGAATGGGATGTCCCTGGGTAATTTTGTGCCGACTATCCTAAATGCAATCAAATTCGCCTAAAGTTATAAAGTTTTAGCGACATGACTTATATGTGGTCATCCATCTACCTCACACAAAATATGTTGAAAGTGCTGCTATTGCGTCTGAGATCTGAAGAAATTTCTGTACTTGTTAAGTAAGCTATAAGGCAGGCTATATGCCGCTTTATGATGATTCGGGCTTAACAGCCAACTTAATGGCAAATGTACATTAGGATACGTGAAACAATTGATTTCATTCAGTCAATACCAGTCTTTTTACATAAATTAATTACATTGCTTAAAGTTAAATCATTCCATTAGCAAGAACCAATAATTTTAAAAGGATTTGGTGCTTTTTCGCTCATAGAATGACATTTCTGTTATTCTTAAAATAATTGCATCATTTGACTTGCTAGCTTTCATCGTTATTAATTTTGTATAAAATTGCTCATTCCTAATTTCTTTTTAATTGATTTGATTGTAGGTAGTATTAAAATTGTTACCTTTTTTTATATTTCACAATTATTTTCGTCCTTTATATTACATGTTTACATTTCGCACTTGTTATTTTACATGATAATATGATATTTACATATATTATATGTGTGTAAATATGTGGGTACAAGTTTTATCAGTTATGAGTTAATTACAACTTCTTAATGCTTATGCATATGAATATGCTTACGTGTTCTATTTTATCTTTATTAACATTGCACTTACTACGATAACCTATAATGCAAAGAAAAAATACTAATTTTATTAGCCACTTAATGCTGTTATTAACAGAATTAAAATAGTAAAAAGCCTGTGAACTTATTATGCTTCATTTTTGCAGCGTTCGCTATTTTAGCATCAAGCTCAAGACGTAGCTAATCTGTCCGAATTCGTTTACTTAGCTCGATTTTGACAGCCAGCAAATAAACATAACCTCACAATATATTGTCAATTTCAATAACGCAACTTTATTCTTAACTCGACGATCAAGTTAACCCTTCGAATACAGTGTATTTCCAATCTAGAATATCCATAGAGCAGGAGATGATAGCACTTCCTAGATAAACAAAAAATTGTATAGCAGGGCGGGGGCCCATATCAAGCTAAAGCTGTCTAGAAGGGGGACTGAGGAAAAGAAAAAGTAAGAATGAGAAATGCTTTAATCTATAAGTCTGTAGTCCATGATTCTTTGTAAACATAAAATAAATATTAAATATTAAGGCAATTTGCTCGGTTTTCACCGGATACCTATGTCTTAAAAGAAACTTCATGCCCAAAGGCAAAAGCAAGAAGAAAAAAAGCAAAAGGCGTAAGGCATAAAACAAAAGGCAAAATCCAACGCACATTTCTAAAACGATTCGTTGAACAGTAAAAATGGTTACAACCAATATCATAGAATTTAATATTCTGAAAAACTTTTTAGTATACTAAAAATACCTAGGACTGATCGTTTTCACAGTACATTTAAAAACCCTAAATTTTTATATGGCAACATCAAAAAGGGGTTGCCCAATTTAGTTCACTCATGAAATTTTATTTACTGTATATTATGAAAAAGCTGTGTACAAAATTTCAGCTCTTTAAGTCGGTGCATTCTCACACAGTGCACATTTATATATGGCAACTCTTTGAGGAGTTGCCCAATTGGTCCCATATTCCATTTTTATTTAAGCAAAATTGTGAGCAAAATTTGACCTCTCTAAGCATACGCGCTCTTGAGTTATGGTGAGAACAGACGGACGGACGGAAATGCAAAAATCAAAATAACTTTTAATACTATGCGTGGATATCCAATAAAATTTTTCTCCACCATGTGTTAGAAACGTAATGACAATGACAAACTAAGTGTTCCGTATGATTTCATCTAAGGTACAAAACTGGATAGAAAAAAAAATGGAAAAATTAAGGAAAATAGAAAAATTCTGTGCAACCTCGCAGTGAGCTAAAAAAGAAAGAAAAATATGCTACGCTAAACAAAACTTTGCGTGTAAGAATAACACTTAATTGTTGCTTTATTGCTTTGTTTTTTGTTGTACCTAACACTTCCAAAAAGTAGCTTACTTACTAATCAAAAATAAATATATATTTGAATGCAGTAATTTGCACAGTTTAGAATATCTTTGAGTTTGTACTACCTCTTTCCGTCTAGTCCCAGGAGCTGCCACTAAATGGCATCAACCGGAATCGCATTTTATATACAAATTATTTTTAAAATATGTAAATCAAAATTTTCGAAATTTCTTACAAAGGCAATTCTCACAAAATTTAACTTCATTCTCCATCTATTGCAAAATGGTTTAAAAGATGCTGTGTTGGTATGTACCTATACATAAAAAAAAATTTTTTTTTAAAATTGAAATTATTTTGAAATAAATACAAAAAACATGTTAGTTCAGTACACTTACAGCCGTTTAATCTATCGATGAATTTCCTTCTGGAACAATATATATTACCACCTCTTCATAGTACCATTTACCATCACATATGATACAATAATAACTTTTGAATCCTTCGATGAAGATCAATTTGACTTAAAAGATATGCAAGACAAAACCACACAGTTTCACACTTTAAGGCTAAGTAGACTTAAATACTTATCTAACCAAGGAGTTCCACCACCTCCAATCCCTCCTACAAAATATCCCAGAGTCCATTCCATCTACAGATGTACAAAAAGTATTATTATTTTAACTGAAAAATACATAATTAACAACAAACTCAGCTAATCATACACCTCCAGCATATTTAAATTTTTGTAATGTCATCTAGTGACATTACGTCAAACAGCTAGGTGTCGTCACAATCAGAGGTAGACTAGACGAAACCAAGCGTTTCCAGGGCAACACATCATGAAGCAGGGACATGGCTATTCACGGCGACTATAAAAAGGCGGCGAGCCACAGAAAAATTACCCATTCGTTTTTCAGAGTCTAATCTGAAAGCATCCTCCACCTGAGTCTCATCTGAGTTTACTATCCTTTGAACAAAAGTATAATTTTGTTTATTCCTTCATATATAGGTTAAATTCTATTTGATGTAGAAGTCTAATTCTACTAAAATCTAACCTCCCAAAAAATCTAATATTTGCCCCCCACTCGTGTAACAGAGTATAATTCTGCGTACACGCTCCAGCATTATGCCACAAAAGTGTAATTCTGCGTACACGTCTCAACATTCGCTGTAACAGAAGTATAATTCACCTTACATTCCTCAGGCTCAGCACGTTACGACAGAAGTGTAATTCAGCAACCACGTTTGGACTTTCGCTGTAACAGAAGTATAATTCTGCTTACACGCTTCAGCATGTTGCAGCCGAAGTGTAATTCTGATACATCTTCGCTCTAACTCCCAGAGAATTTTGTACTGTATTTAATTTGTGGAAATTTAGTTTGAATGAATTAAAATTATTCTTCTTTTTCTGTTATTACAGAAATAAGGAGATCGTTTTGGAGAGAACATTTTAACAAGTAGGCGATCAGAGATAATCACACTGATGAGATCGCTGGGTCGAAAAGTTTGATATTTTGTCTGCATCTCAATGCATTTTGTAAATTCATTGGGGAAGGTGAAAAATTATTATTTTTTCAATAAATTTCAGTCTAATAAAGACGAAAAATTTCCATTTTAATAACAGCACTTTTTTTTAATATCGATTGAATTTCTAACGTATTAGTATTAGTAGTAGATTTTAAGTTTTAGTTGAATTGAATTGTGATATTTAGGTTAAGATATATGAAAAAAATATTTATTTTTGAATTGAAAATAAAGCTGCGTTATCTTTCCAAGCCGGCACCATCCTCTACGCTTGAGAATTAGATCTCACATTAAACATATTCCCAACCTTAACTGATAGGAAATTAAGGACTCTCTAGACGTATACATGAAACTTCATCATGCTAAGTTTAATAGCACATTTAATTACAAAGTGAAAATCGAAAAAATATAATTATACTTATCCTCTATTAAGATAGATATAAAATCAGAAACCGAAAGGAAGGGTTGGCCCGTAACATTACAGACAATAACAGAAATTATTATATATCAAATAAACCAAAAAAATAACTTCCTCAAATTTACGGGTAAAGTTCGATAAACTTTAAAAATATTCGAAATTCAAATTATAGTCATGCTACCTGCTAGGCCGTCAATGAATAAGACACGTATATCTGCTAAGTGTTTTTTAAGTATCCTTTCCTGTCCCAGAAGTAATATCGGCTTGATATCTGATTGCCAAAAGCAAAACCCAAATACATATTGTACTATTCTCAAATATCTATTCTGAATAAAAGTTGGAAATTCAATTTTAGAAATCTCAATTTGACCATCGAATAATAAAAAAAAAAAAATATATATAGAAACAAATTATAAAAATGAAGTAAAAATGATTAGAGTCCAAAGTTAATACCAACTCGAACCGTGACAGTCTGTCATTAGAAAAACCACACAGGAAGGATAAAATGACAGGCTTTTGTTACTTAGCTACATCTCTGCCAAAATGACCACAAATCACAGAGTGAAATAAAATTCAAACGACTCCAGCACTGCACCTCTATTATATGATAATTTACCTCCTAGCAACAGTCATAGGTACATCTACATAGTATAATAGGAATACATATGACCGGGAGAAGTCCATATTATTGACCCAACGCAAGACTAACTTCATATACTATATATACAGCAACCAGCCCCCAGAGGTCACTTACCTTATATAGTAGAAATAAGTTTTTTACGCATAGGATTAGAGTCATTATCATCTCGTTCTACTTGTAGCCCAACGATGTACGACAAACTGTTATTATACAATTACGTAATGCAGGTGGCTTGCCGTCATTAGTGAAGAAAGCCATTACCTGACATTTCATATCTTGTAGTAACGTGTGCCAAGTATCAAAGATCGCAATAAAAACAAAAGCCAAAAGGGAACTCGACACCAAGACCGGGCATCGGCTACAACCTCTATAGGTGGTTTTCTTAGAATACATAGATTTCCTCGTGTTTACGCTAGAAGTAGCTAAAATCAGGCTGGTAATTTCGCAAAAGGTGGGTAGCACGAGTCTAACCAGTTTTCTGAAATTACTACGAGTGTATATTCAAGTGTATATCTAACCTCTAGCCGCCGAGAGTATATTATGCTTGGCAGGTGTTAAGTGTAGATCTCCCCTTAGCTTCTAGCCTTTTTGTATATTCTAAGAAGTCTCTTTGGAGTAGGTATGTATTGCGGTTTGCGAGATCACCGTCTTTACTTTGATAATAATAAAGAAACCTTTTAAGCTTCTTCCGTAGTTAAATGAACTCGAATCTTTCGGATGATTAAGAATAGAATCAAATGTCATATTTTCAGCAACTGTGTGTTGAAGTACAGTTAAGTGTGAGGTAATTGAATTGTTGGCGTTTTTTTTTAATTATTAGAAGTAAAAGGAAATGAGTTCAAAGGCTTTTATGGCATAAACTTAGTGATGATCCACTAACAATAGAGACTACAGGAAAATCGACGAAATTTTCTTTTAATGTTTACTAACGGCTATAAATTGAAAAAAAAACAGTCGTTCTATAAGAATAAAATTTCTAAAATGAATTTAATTTTTTCAGTCAGTGAGAATTAACCAAATTTTATTTATACTATCAGAATTAAAAAATATTTTTAGATTTTTACTTTATAAATTTTAAAAGAAAAAAAAAACATTTCGGAAAGCAAAGAGTACGTGATTATATTTCTTCTACAGGGTGTTTCCCAGTAGGAGGCGAATAGAGCAGGAGGTGATAGTACTCACCTAGATAAACAAAAAATTGTATGGCGGGGCAGGAGGAGCTAATATAAACCGTTTAGGAGTTACAGGGCGATTAAGATAAAAAGCTAGTTTTTCATAAATCACCCTGCTGTTCGCTCACAAAACTGCAAAACTTTATGGCCTTTCCAACGACGGGACAACCAGCGCCATACCTACTCCCTTAACAATTGGTTGTCTAAACTAAAAATTTTGTATTTACTTACGTTTTTTTCTTAATTTGACCTCTATTTTTTTCCCAAAAAGGTTACTAAGATCACTTTTTTATAAAAACTTGAAACTGTGGTTATGAGCTAATAACTGCTTAACGGCTACAGATACTAAACAGGGTGTAATAGTTCAAATTAAAGTGGAGAGTCCACAGTTTACTTTTTGTGAAAGTTATCTTGCAAAAAAAAATAGAGGTCAAAGTAAAAATAACTAAGAAAATCCGAAGTTTTTAGTTTAGGCAGTCAGAACTCTTGAAAGGAGAGGGTACTGGGCTGGTTAAGCAGTCCTTGGAAAGGCCATGAAGTTCTGCTATAATGTGCTCATAGTTGTGACCATACGCACTGTAGGGTTTTTTCTTAATCACCCTGTAACTCCTAAAGCCTAGGATCGAGTTCGAGTAAAATGTGACATTTCCATACAAATTTTAGTGCTGGTAAAATCGCAAGAAAATATTTTGCTGAAGATTTTACTAGTGCAGTTCACTGCTAAAAAGTGAATATTTCTCTATTTTATGATAAGAATGGCGCTTGGTATGTTTCCACTTATTTTACTGAACATTATAATAAGCGGAGCATTAAAATGCTCGTAAAATTATGACATTTCCTCTTTCTATGACAATTTTCAGATTGTTTTATTACTTGATTGATAGATTTAATTACTCTTAGCAATTTTCAGATTAATTAAGTTCATTTTTAATTGTAAATTGTAAAAACGTTTATCGAAATTTTATAAGCAATTTGAAGTATTTCAACGAAAACATTTTTAAAAATGTGTCACTTTGTTTTCTCCAAATTAACATACGTCAAATTTGTACCACCGATTTTAATGTGAAAAATTTGGAGACGGTGTTAAATTTTACTTTGCTCTGCCATAAATTCTTTTTTTGTCTAGGTGAGTACCTACTATCACCACCTGCTCTATTGACCTCCTAGTGGGAAACACCCTATATTGGCAGCAAAGTTTCATTTGTGTTTGGAAATATGAATGCACGACACAATTTTTATTTCTTCAAGCATTTCCTTGAATAAATAAAATACTTGAAAATTATAATTTTCGTATTGATGCAAACTGTACATAACTCAAGAACCTTTTAAATTGCCAATACAAAAAGATTGTTCATTCAACTATATTTTCATGTGCGCATTTTGTATGTGCATGCATATGAAAATGTAAAGTTGTGATCCTAGAATATCTCGTTGTCGTGTCTATTTGTTTCAAGAAAATAGCGAAAAAGAACATGTAAAAACTAGAGCTGAAAATTAGATCCGGATCGATTCCTGAAATTCAAATTCGAGCTATCGTAATCCGGATCCAAACTATTAGGATCTGAATCTGAGCTATCCGAAACGCGACTAAGCAAAAGAGTTTCAAAATTTCATCCAGATTGCATTGATTCATTTACGAACGAAAAAACTTTGAAAAAATAAATTTCTTTGCAAAAGGGGGCGTTTCGAGTCAACAGGAGCCGTATTACTCATCAGTACGGCTGTGTTCCTGCTTGCCGTATAAGCCAAAATTAATAGCCAAGCTGACCTCATATATGCACCTAAATATAATTTCTAAGTATGAATTATATATGAGGCGAAATAAATAACTAGAAAAATTTAGCCCTATCTGGACTAGCATTTGTTACAGAGTTTTGCTATGAAATACATTCATAGCGAATTTAGACAAAATGAAATTGACCGAATTTGCTGCTAAATCCGTAACTCGAGAATTAAGCGAAAAAACTATTTTACAAATGAAAAATCTTTGAAAAAAGAAAAGAGGACTTTTCGAATCAGCATGGGAAAATATACATTTCATGTTATTTCCAATTTTACAGTGAAACAATGCAATCTAGAGGAAATTTTGAACATTTTTTAGTCTGGATCCGGATAGCTCGCATCCGGATACTATGGAATGGAAACCCGGATTTGAGGAATCAGATCATAATTATTCTGGATACTTTCAACTCTAGTAAAAACAACAAGACGTTCAGCTATGATCCTGAAACCACCCAAATACATAATCCTCCATCCATTAATATTTTAGATAATATGGTATTGGTAATTCATTTTGCATGTTATCGTATATAAAATTCGAAATTAAAGTCGAATACAAATATACAATATCAAAATGACACTAGATGCTAAGTTAAGTTAAAATGGGTGTGGGTAGTGGTGTGAGGAGGATGGAGGTATAAACTCGAGCTGAAACTATCTAGATAATTTGCTATCTAGATTATACGAATTGGGATTCGATTTCCAATATCTGGGTATTTAGAATCGAAACTATCCGGATCTGGATCCAAACCAACCGGATCTGAGTATGAGCTATCCGGATCTGGATCCGAACTAGCCCGATAAATACTAAGCAAAAAAAGTTCAATATTTCCTCCAGATTGTATTGTTTCGGTGAAATGAAAAAATCATGTAATTTATATTTTCCCAATGAAGCAATGCAATCTATATGAAATTTTGAGCTTCTTTTGCTAAATTTGGATTTGAATAGTTCGGTTTCGGATTTCAGGAATAACATAGCTTGCAGATCCGGGTATCCCGATATCTGGATATTAGCGAATCCGGATTCAATTGTTAGCTCAGTCCTCTATATGTGACTTGAAGAAAACTTTTACCAAAAGATGTGACATTCATTTCTGTATCGTAAGACCTATTCCTAACTATGCAATCTGCCTCATTATGCAACACAGTGACACTTTACATTATACACAACGGCAGCAATGGAGATTACGCATCGTCTCCTGCCTCTTCACATTCATGTCAAATGTATGCCTGCAAAGAGTACTTTGAGATAGTCAGACTGCTGGGAAACCGCAGATCATGTCCATAGAAGAATAATGAAGATTTCTACTAATAACTACGGGGACTAGGTATATATTAAATTGATCCACGACTTAAATTTAAGAAAGCCTATATTCAATTAGCATTCCTAGTGGTAAATACCTCGACTATTTATCTCTTCACAAGTGGATTCAAAATGGCCGTGGACGTGGGTGCCACAGTATACTCGGTATTCATAAAAATACAAGAATCGTACCTACTACTAGGGTCTACCAAACGAAGCTTGCAGCCACAAATATTGAAGTGCTAGAAACTACACATATGATTTACGTTATAATCAGGATATCAAGAACCGGATTGACAAGCAATCAAATCTCGGAATGCGAGCAGCAATGACCTTCATAGATTATGTGAAAACAATAAAGATATTCTCTGTTGAGTAGGTACCCGTCTACAGCGGTGTTAGAGGCTAGGAAAGGTTCATAGTAAGAATTATGAATGAGGATTTTAAATTTGCAGGTTTGCAATCTGACTAATTTTAGATGGAGGAATTACCAACATGCGTGATTTTGGGACAGATATTTCTCAAAATTAATCCTAAGAAGAGAGAAACTCTGTTATGGACAATTTGGAAAATGTGTGCGTAACCTAACTATAATTTGATGGAACACTGTTTTTTTTCTTTAGAAACACGCGGAATACATTTTAACTTCATAAAATGATTTCTGCAGATGCTCTATGGACGACGGAGAGTTTGGAAGCCTTCAATATCTGCTATGCAAATGCCACAATCTTTTCAAACTTTGAAGGAAATAAGGTGATAACATAAAAATAAATAACTAAATTAAGAGACTTGGTAATGTTCATTAACTCGCTGGTTTTACTTAATCTATGATCTTCAAGTACAGCCCCGATGAAGTGACATCGTAACAGACCATCAAAATGTGGCTGATTTCAGTTAATTCGACAGCCACTAGCTTAACATAATCTTACATAACAGATTTAATTTTGGTCGATTTTTTTTTATCTAGATTCTATGCAGATAACCTGGGATGAAAAGCCAAAGATCTGCTGCTATAATAGTATTTCCCCATTTGCTCGCAAAAAAAGGAGATGAGTAGATATGTAATTGGCATATATATTTTGACCTGGAACTTTTTAACCTTGAAGGTCATGTTCCTTTATCCAAAAACAACTATCGCATTGACCCTGAAATAGAATGTGGCAAATTCACTAACCAGATGATTTTGTTCCTCGTCTTCCTACTTTCTAAATGATCTTTAATTTCAAACCTTAACTGAGTTTGGGTAGTGCACAGAAAATCCAAACAAATGTGAGCATTAATCTGACAGATTTGAGACCCAAACTTGATGAGGATTCCCTCTTGAGAACCAATTGGCAGTTTGTATATAATTCATCGATACTTCTTACCTTCCCTATTCCTCCGATCTACAGCAATTTTTGTTGGTACACTTGTCCTCGTCGACTGGTTTCTATTTTTAAAACGAAACGAACAAGATCATTATTGTAATTCTTCAACACTTGTCACCTCCCATCAAATTTCACTCGGCTGCTAAATTTGGGTCATTGGATGTATGTATGTATGTATGTATGTATGTATGTTTGTAAACAAAGGTTCACGAATTTTCAAATTTTCGAACTGAATCGAATGCATTTAACCTCCCGCCCTCGCATTTGCAGTGCGTATAAGAATCATTTGCATAAGGGACCACAGCTGCGTCTTTTGTGTTTTGCTGTTCGGGCATTTCAAGTGATCTGTGCTGTGCTGTGATGTCAAGTGCTGTCCAGTTGCAACATCTTAGGAGAGACAGACCAACGCGATGCTTAGACTTAATGACATAAATCTTGGCCGATTGACGTCCAAAACGACACACACAAAAAATGGTTCTTGCGACAAATTCAAATCTCTCTCGAGATATTGTGTGAATTCGATTGCATTTCAACTCGACGTTTAGCCCACGCCACGAGAATCGAATTGGTGTGGGAGCCAAGAAGAGCCGTGTGAGCAGGAGTGTTGCAAAACTGAAATTTGATCTTCCCATTAACGAAAGCTGAGGTGCTTTGCATGAGCATTAAGGTTCGATAATACTTAAATTTACGAGTTTTTACGTATTAATTTGATAGCTTAATTAAATCGAACGCATGTCAATAGCCATCGACCGTAAAACATCAAGAACAAGATTTAAGCGCCAAGTAACGGGCTATGACAAATCTTGAGTGCAGCATTTTGTGATTATTTATTTTTAGATGAATTTTATGAACAAAGAATTCGTTTCGTAATATTTTGCGACTGTTATCAATAAAATTGGAGAATTTATTGCAGATCTAAAGGAGATTCGTGAATGACTTTATGGTTGGGAAACCTTAAAAACTTTTCTAAGGTTTTTTGATGTAGTTTTGTTTTGTTTACTTGTAGCTCAAGCAATTATCAGAGATTATACCTTGATTATCTATCATGTGCCTTCTCAACTTTAACTCTTCAATTCCCAGTGTCAGTTGTAGGTGACAGAAGTTTAATATTCTTTTTCTACCACAAGAATTTTTATTTTTAATTGCTACCACTATAGTGACACTTTTAATTTATTCTATCTGGGAACATTGGCGTAACTAGGACTTTTTCCTGGGGTGGGTCAGGTCCCCCACATCTTTCGTACATAGGTTTTAACAAACATTTTGTTTGCCAAGTATACCAGATCATGAGTATTCCCAGATTTTGACCGACAGAGAGTAGAGCGAGTCTATAAGATATAGAGCTCACAAGAAACTTAAGCTGTGTTTTTTTTGTGTACTTTATTCTATAACTCCCATATACTGGAAAGAACAAATTGTTCTGTCGATTAGAGCGTACTATTTGTTCTGTTCGCTTCAGTTATAAATCTTCGATGAAAATATATGAGGCGTTCTTTTGTGTATCTTTTGTTCTGCTATAATCTCAATTCCAGACATATTTTCCGTTGCACACAAAAATAAAATAATTCTCATTTAAAATAAAAAAATTGAGTAATTCAAAAATAAGTCTTTGCCGAGTTTGCGATGTTAAGGTCAGAAGAACAGTGAACCGTTTTCAATTGTTTCCCATTCTTTATTATAATTCTCGTTGAATGTTATTGAGTACCCGAAGAAAGAAAAGCATGGTAGTATAAGTCATCAGCATTCAATCAATTTTTGGATAACTAGTCAGTCAACATTCGGCAATCGGGCGATATTTATTGCTTATCGCGACCAACGGTGTCGAGTATTTACCAAATAGTTTTAGCCGGATATTTAAATTATTCTGAAAATAGATTAGTCATAATTTAATTGGCGTATTGAGTGAAAGTGCTCTCTTTGCTGTAATCTCAATGAACCCAAGCGACACTAATCTATTCCATACAGTCCACTCCAAACATCCAACGCGATTTAATTTTTTTTTAAATCATAGGAAGTAGTGTTCTATTTGAAAAATACAATAAAATTTGCACGATTTAAAAGCAAAATAAAAGAAAGTGGTGTCGTTTAATTAACAGAGACTTTTGTTTTCCACATGCTTCTCTCAGGTATTAAGGAAAATAAATTAGAGTCCTCAAGTTCCATACACGAAACTGATACCAGTACCAGGACCCATACTTTAAATCTTTTAAGTACAAGTACAAGTTCTGGTACTGGTACTTTAAAAAATTTCAAGTACACGTCCAGGTACTGGTACTCAAATCAGAAATTTTGAAAAATCTATAGCCAGTTAAATAACTGGATAAGGTTTCCATTTACGAAATATCATAAAATAACGTTGAAGCTTTTGATGTTTTAATTTCTACATAATTTTAGAAGTTGTTCATACAGTATTTGAGTTTGCTTTTAGCAAAACAAATGTCACATCAGATAATGATTGCCTTTGTACAGCATTTACAAGACCTGCAAATGAAAATCAACGCTGTGCGGAGGAAGAGAGCGGATTGTGGCACTTGATTGCCGACCTTCTCAACAAAGGATATCGATTCAGCATGTCAATTTCTGTCCTACAGTTACTCATATATTGCGCTAATTTACTTTCTTTTTTCCTGAAGGCGGTAAGATTTCTTGAGGAACTGTCGAGATGCAGATAACCTCTATTATTAGAAAGCGTATTTATATAATTTACAAGAGCTGAAGTACTTCGAGTCATGGCAGTATTTGTAATAAGTGGGTTAAGTACCAGTATCAGGACTTGTACTTGCGAATTTTTTAGTACCAGTACCGGGACTTGTACTTAAAAAATATTTAAGTCCTGGTCCTGGTACTGGTACTAATATGTAAGTATTTATGTAGTTAAGTACTTTACAGGTCTGAAATTAGATACACATTTTAGATCAATTATTTACGTTGTTATTAAGCGCTAATATAAAGATAGTTGAAGTAGTGAAGTAGTAATTTAGTTTACGGTTTTTTTTCTGCAAACTTATTTAGCAGCTGTTGTGCTGCTAGTTAGTTTTTATATTATCTTATTTTCACTGTTTATGAGTGCCATGTTCGAAAAACTCTCCTGAAGCAGTTGCTCTTAACCAAGTTTTAAGTCGATGGAAAAGCTCCGTTTAGAGTCGGCCGAGCTGACAGGGAAACCCAGAGCTGCTTGCAGCTACTTGTATTAATTCGCGCAGAAGTCTTTATTAATTTCTGTTTTCTGTCTTTAAAAAATTTACAACAATGCTCTTGTTTTGGAACATATTATTTATTATTTTTGTTTCAGCCATTAAGGTGGAAATGTCCACATTGAAAACATTTTTATAATTTTCTACAAATGCCTCTCAATGTTTGAGGTACAAAGTTTATATATACTGACTGTGCCAAATGTAGATTTTCAAAACAATTTTTGAAGTTAGTGATAATGATGTCCATCACTTGGTTGTAAATATGTATGTTCCAATATTCGAATGGCCTTGAACTTGTATCTGATGGAAAGTCTACTAAATTACTTTTACCTAGAGTGGATCCAACCCTTCTCCTTTTTGAGACGCGAGTAGGTTCGAGACAAATTTAATGTTTTTCTATGTCTAGGGTGCTAATATAGTTTTATTTCATAATGTAACGTAATAAGAATGTTATTGAAGTTTTTAGTTGCGCAGTAAATATTTTCTTCCTTATAATATATATATATATCACCCTTATTACTGAATCTGTCGGGATTAGAATCGAAAGAGCGTAAAAAAGCTTTTTTTCCGGGAAATTAAATAAAGTTTTATGAAATTTTCAAAATTTCATTGATATCAAAGGTTATCAATTAAAATTGTCAAAAAAGTTCTGCATGATTTCTCCTACGGATCACGCCTTTGTCAAAATTCAGTGCACTCAGAGCAATCTGAGAATAGTTTTTAAAAATTTAAAAAATATTCTAATAGGTTTTCTTGAAGAAAAGAACTCGTTAAAGCCCTTTCGATTCCGATCCGAACGGATTCAATTTAATTAGGGCTAAGATTGTACAAGTTATCGAATTTTGTTTGGGAATTTTCATAATTTCCTGGGGGGTCCAGTCCGCATTCTGGGGGGGGGGGCACCCTGGCCCCTACCTAGTTACGCCAATGTCTGGGAACACTAACCATGCGTCATTTGTCAAATTCATTCGGTTGTTTCGCGCGTAATTGGAGCAGTGTTAGCTTGTGTGATTTCTTGTTAAATAAAGTTTAATAAAAATGACCAGAGTTAAGTATTGTTGTTTTTTCTTATTACATGTAATTAATTAATATATAAGCCATAATATAAATGTATTTCACAATAAAAAGAACTTATGGCATCATTGCTACAACGCTGGAAATAAACCCTGGCACCTGCGGGTGACACTGGGCAATATAATGTTCTGAATTCATTCTAAGTAATAACAATTGAGTGTTATTAACATTTGGTATTATCGTTATGTGATGATGTTGTTTTAGAGATTGTTTACGTATTATAGGCTGACGTTAGATGAGATTTTCGAGGAGTTGCAGGCCGAGGAGAACCCAGGTGATGTCATTTTATTTCCCCCTGATGATGGTGTAGTGACCGATGAAGACAGTGGGGATGAAAACGAAGCTAATATAGATGAACAATATTAGCTTCGTTTTCATCCCCACGGTCTTCATCAGTCACCACACCATCATCCCAGTGGTATGCTTCGATCTCAAGTTGAATTACAAAATAGACCTTCCATCTCTAGGGAAAATCGTGTACATTAGATGGAAAAAGAAGAATGACGAAATCGATGTACCTGCACCGAAGAAAAAAAGAAAAAAGTCAACACTACAGAAAAGTGGTATATCTATGTCAGCAATACTTCTTTTACTACTTCCGGTAAAGGGTAGGAGGAGATAACTGCCGTCGAATGTTTCGAATCGTTCTATAGCAACGACATAGTGAACTTCATAGCTGATATGAGCAATTTGTACGCTCTACAGAGAAATCACACTCTAAATGTATCTTGTGATGAAATTAGAGTGTACATTGCAATACTGCTACTTACAGGTTATTTGACGCCAAAGTACATGAAAATGCTTTGGGAACTAAAAAGTGACACGCATAATGACCTAGTAGCATCTAGCATAAGCCGCAATAGATTTTTCAAAATTCAGCAATATCTTCATCTTTCCGACAGTACATCGTTGCCGCCCAACGACAAATTTTCTAAAGTTCGAGAATACTTCATGAAACTAAACGAAAATTTCACTGAAAATTTCAGAAGAGCTGGTTCTTCACACAATTCCATAGACGAAACTATAGTACCATACTTTGGAAGACCTGGTACCGAGCAACACATCCACGGAAAACCAATAAGGTTCGGCTACAAGCTCTGGTCAGCAGCTACTCGCCATGGATATTTAGTAAATTGTGACCTTTATAAGGGCGCGTCCGGGCCTAGCCTCAAGATGCAGTCGGACTTGGGCCTAGGAGCTGCTGTTATTTTAGAGCTTCATTCTAGATTCCCACAAGAGTTAGGACCATACAACTTATACTTTGACAATTTTGTTACTGGTTTACCATTGCTAAAGTATTTGAGAGAGCAGAATATTGAGGGTACAGGTACCATTCGGGAAAACCGTCTGGAGAATTGCAATTTGCCTAACTCAACGGACATAAAAAAAAGAGCCAAGTGGTAGGCTATATCATAAAGCTACTGAGGAAATTAATGCAGCTAAGTGGCATGACAATAGCATCGTCAACATTGCATCCAACTGCCACGGTTTTCATCCTATCACAAAAGTAGATCGTGTTGGATTTATGGATAAAAAGCGAGCAAAAATTCAAGTAGATTGCCCAGCCATTATCAAGATGTATAATAAGTACATGGGCGAGGTAGACCGTTTTGATGAAAACGTTTACTCCATGAGGGTAGCTCTTTGCGGAAAAAAGTGGTGTTTGCTTTTGGCTTATATGCAGCTTGCCAAAATGCATGGCTTATCAAAAGGCAGTCGGATAACGATTGAACCTACTGCGATTTCCGGCGAAATATGGCAACTATCTACCTGAAAAAATATGGCAAGCCTCCGACTCGTAATTCTGCTTGTGGCGTTTCTGTGCAGACAAGATTGCCTGCCGAGGTTAGGAGTGCTGGAAGTGCAGACGATCACTCGCCAATCGATTGCTCTCAACTAAGATGCGGATTTTGTCAACAACGCAGCACTAGAAAACTGTGCGCCAAGTGCGATTTCGGTTTGCATCTAAAGTGTTGGTACAGCTTTCACAATAAATAAGTGTTATATTTTTTTCATATAAATAAATATTTTTATAAAAACTGACGTTTTATTCCTACCGAAATAAAAATAAATTCGCATTTGTCCTTAGAGTCTTAACTACACACAATACCCAGTGTCACCTGCAGGTGACCCCACCGTAAATAAAAACGAAGGGTAGCTTTTTTTTATACTATATATTTTTGTCCTAACTGAATGTAGATATTTAAGCTATTTTATTTAAAGATATAGCAAAAAAAAAATATTAGCTTGGACATGGGAATTGAAGGGAACAGATTGAGATTATACGATGGATATTATAGGGGAAAATTAGTGTCGTTTGATGTTTGTAAACTAAAGACTTACTTATTTACTGAAGTTGAAAGGGATAAATTATTACATATTAAACAGCTGATTGCTAAGGTTTATACCAAAATGACTTTTATTTTAACGTAAATTTGTACATCCCAATGGATGGTTTAGCCTTGGTTGCTACCTTATCACCTTTAATGGCTGAATTCTATACGAATAAAATAGAATCAGAAATTTTTCATTGAGACTGTGATTTAGTTAATAATTTATTATGCTGGTATCGTAATGTTGATGACGTTTTTTGTGTATGTTTTTAAACAAAATTTGAAATACTGTTGACGATAATTTACATTTTACTTTAGTATATGGTAATAACAAATTCGAGTTTTAGTTATATAGAAATCTACTTCCACAAATGTCCTAATGAGTGTATTAAGAATTCATCCTTCTATTCGATGCTGTAGACAGATTACTTAAGCTTCTTATGAGTAAAATGAAGGTATTCAAAAAATTTCGTTTATAAAATGTTAAGACCAAAACAACAAAAAATATGCACTTAACCCATTAACGACGAGCTTACAAAAGTTGAAATTTTTTCATGAAATTCTAGCAGAATACTATTAATAGCCATTTTAACTAGAATCAAAAAAAAAATTGTTTTTCTCCCGTAAGGCAACCCGTTACATATATGTAACATTAGGCAGGATATAGCAGTACACATTTTTGAACAAGAGCTTTTGAAATTTTAGGGCAACGACGATTTTGGAATCACAAAAGTTGTGAAGGCTACGGTTCCAACGAAATCAAGTCTTCCGATGAGCGTCGGGTCCGGTAGTCATATTAGCGATCGTTGATGAATTTGTTTCTATATACTTCATTAATTTGAATGTAATTATAGATGCCAAAACCTATCAAAGAATCAAACTGATTGCAATTGGTCGATAATGTAAGGCATCGCTATCCTCTCCTTTCATGGGAATAAACTGAACGTCAGCTAGTTTCCACGGAATTGGAAATTTTCTTGTTGAATAAAACAGCTGGATAGTTTACGAAGGTGTTTAGCCAAGGACGTGCACAGCTTTTAATTAACAAGAGGCGAAGAACCAAACTTTGACCTCCTTAAGGATCTTGAGTACATCTCTCGTACAGATGTGTATTGGACCTGGTACATAGTCGCCCGGGGGATGCAAAATGGGGGATGTGTGAAATGGGTGCAAGACGAGAATTTGAAGTGAATTCAGCGGCCATTAGCAGCTATTAGCTTTATCCAGGAATGAAAATGACAAAAGCGTTTCTAAACGGCAAGAACTTAATACTCTTCAGTACGGCTGGTTCTTGCAAAACGTATATGCCTGACAGGAAAGCTAAGTTGAGCACATGAGGTGGCTGAACACTGGACAATTAGAAAATTGTTCACAAATATTTGTATCCAAGTTGCTGGAAGAAAACTTCAAGAAAAATAATTGTAAAATCGGATGTCTTGTGTGAATCTATGTATTAATTTCAAAATAATAAAGTTACTTTTCATTAATTATGGTAATTTCATTGCGCTCACTAATCGATGTGTCGACCGTTTATTCCCCAGATGATCGGGTTAGATAAAACTCATCCGAGAACAAAATTATGTGCAGGCAATTTCAAAAACAACTCCTCCACTGTACGTCGAAATTGCAATGTTGACTTTTATCTGGGTGCTACAAATATCCTGCACAATATGGGAGGCAGTGACGAGAACAAAGAAGATAATTAAAGTATCCAACCAAATGGCAAGCAACAAAATGAATCTGCAACAGAAGTTGCAAGAATTTCTTTCGGCCTGAGATTTGATTTGTGCAGGATGAAGCACAATTTTTATCTGGCAGCATTACCCAAGAGAGCACAAAAAATAACCACGTTCTAGGCGCGATATGCAGCAAGGTGTTAGCTCAGGTTCATTATCCTCCTCCTGCTAATAAATATGCAAACATGAAGGAGGCTTTAGTTAGACGATACTCCTATTCGGTGGAGAAAATACTCACTCACCTTTTAAACGAATTCTCATTAGGCTACAAGCATCATACGCAATTACTACACCTGAGGCAATTTTACGATCTCTCGGACAAAATCGATTGCCACAACAAGTACGTATATTTTTATGCACGGGTGTTAGCCGAAATTGGTGACAAAATATTGAAAATAGGTGAAATGGTGATTTATCCTCAAGACTTTCAATTTTATAGACACAAGTACGATCCTTGACACGCATACTTGCCCCACTAAATAATTCACGAATGAGATATCGCAGTATAAAAAAATCTATTCCAATATTCGTATGCATTATATGAAGTATTTACTTTGTACTTAGTAGATTGGCCCTAGGGGTGACCAGCTAAATTCATATAAAAAAATCATGAAGACTTTTCATAGAAAATATTATCAAACTAATACTGATTGAGACTTTTCCAAACAGCAGTTTTATGTTGTTTTTATTTATCGTTTGGTCTAACAATAAGTAAAACAATTGCACATTTATCGAAATAATAAAAAAATAAAAAAATTATTCCAAAATAAATCTCTTGCTTTAAATGTAATAACTCACAGCAACAATACACGATGATTTCTTTCTCTTTCGCTGATTTTCTCCAATTACAATTTATAATTGTTTCTTGAAATATTTGTTTTGCTACTCTTACAAGCCGTCTTTAAATCGAAGACTTATCAAAAATCTTTTGGCAACTATTTTCAATTAAAACAAACCTTCCATCCCTTTTACACTCGAATGTGCTCTGTCCTGCTTCAAAGACCCCCAGAAAAATCACGCTCATGTACATGAATTTTACAATAAGCAAGGACAATATAATAAAAAAACGTGAATTAAAAGAAGCAGTCATATAACATTAACAAAAACAAAATTATAAACTTAAGACAGGACACAGAACTAATAAACATAGAATACAAATTGTGAACAAACTACAACCGTAGTATTAGTCATATAAACACTAACAGTCAATAATGGCTAATTTATATACTGTCCTCCTTACAAGTTAATTGTCTTTTGTTCGAAGTCTGTACTTTTTATTAATCATGTTTTTTTTTCTTCTTTTACCTATTATAACCTGTTTTCCATTTTATTTTTATTTTTGTAAACATTTATACGCCTAGTAGACAAAAAAAGTATTTGAACAATTTGTAATAAGATTTTTAAAACTTGAACTCCTGAAGAGGCGCCTCGCTTGGACCCGAAACGTCGAGTAAATGAAATAAAAAACTATATATTTTACAACAAAGCGATCGGTGCATTTTCCTGAAAATAATATTCATATTCTGTTATCTAAGTAGCCCGATCAAAAACATAAAATCAGCTGGAAAACTTATCAGCAGAAAATTCATCTTTTTTAAATAAAGTTCAGTAGAATAGATTTACTGAAGATCTACAACAATTTTTTTTAGTGATCTTGAGGAGGATGGGCTGCCAGGCGCCCACTAGCTGGATCCACACCTGAGTCATATTACTTTAGGAAAATTGAGGAAATACATTGAAAATTGTGGAAGAAGCAGTCGTTATTAGTGAATATTCATACTCTGATTTTAAAATACCCGTCCACATATTTCTCAAACGACTATAGATAAACCTAAAATTATTCCGATTCCTTCGGCAAATTGTAATCTCTTATTTTAGAGACTGTTTTCTGGGACTTTGAGATTGTTAGAGTTTGGACAGCTTTCCAGCCAGTACTCTGGGATTTTGCATACCAGGCTTACTTGATAGATGTTTGAGGCCTTAATGTTCTCCACCTCCCAGTTAATTGCCATAAAAACTAAAAGTTCAATAAAACCATGAAATTGAGGAAATTTTCGTTGAATGCACGCAGATTTTCCAAGAGCCTTTTGCTTTTAGTGCTTAATTGCACAACTATCTATAAATTACTTGATTAAGATACACTTCCCGATAGGACAATCTTCTTTAATTATATCATAAAAGAGAAATTGAGATAAACACATTTCCATAACAAGAGCCCTAGTTTCTAGTGCTTACATAATACATGCACCAGCGAGTTCTCCACAAGCCACTCTTATTGAATCAATTAATTCTGATTAATGTTGGTAGTGAAATCAGCACATGCAACAGCAGCAGGCAGTCAAATGACCATGAAGTCATTCCATTTTATCAAAAGTGCATTTGTCCAAGGTACGTGTGCTGCAAGCTGCTGCAGTCTGTCTCAACTTGTTGATGTACTTCTTCATCACACTATGGGCATTGTGACTAGAGCCTTAAGATAATGCTCGTATTTTCTATAGTAGAACGCGATTTTGCCACACGACAATCATGCGGATTACAATCATAAAATTGCTAGAAGAGACTCTACTTATACAGTTAGGATATAGATGAGACGGTGAAAGGGATCGGTAAGAAAATTTAAAGTAGATAGAGCGGTCTGTGTCACGACTTAAGATCTTGCTACTTCAGGTTTAGTGTGCGCGCAAATATAACGAACTCACAGTAATTGTTGTGCAGACCATGTGTGCGCCTTCTGATACTCTCGTAGTAAGATCGTAAGATCGTTTGTAAAACTAACCTTGAAAGCTGAGGTAAACACCCTGAACAATGTGACGTCAGTGTTATTTTATGTTTATCACGTGTCGTTAGACTTCTTGTCTAAGGGGATAAAATGGAAATTTGAATATTTCTTCCATTTTTATTGATCATGAATATGAATTAATTTTTAATTTTGTGATTTAAATTATACATAAAGAAAAAATTTAAATAATTAATGCAGGACATAATATTAAAAAACATTTTAATATTTGCATACGAAATGGATTTTTCCAAGACATATAATGGGTTCAATTTTGGACTTAGATTTTTATTATTGCAGTCCATATGAAATGCAACAGTCTTGAGTGCTATACAAAAAACTTGGTCCTATAGTTACATATGTACTGCAACCATATGTGGATGCATGTCTAGGTAAGTATTAACGAGTACTTACCAGGACTTTACCGTGGGCTAAATATTGTACAAAGTCTGGGAGTAAATATATACTTCAAAAAAATGTCTAAGGGTATCCCGCGTATATGGAATACTCTTCCACATGCAAATTATATGAAATTACCTGTAATAATTTTTACTGTCCAACGAAATGTTCTAGAAATATATGCCAAAACTACATCAAAAATCAAACTTTCATAGAACCATATGGAACAACCTACCGACGAACGTTCGTCTAGGGTGTCATAAGAATTGCACTTTTCTATAATTAAAAATATTAATTAATCGCATTCATTAGGTATCAACTAGCTGAACTCTTAGGGACTCAAGTTAAACATAATGATTTGGCAATTCAAATCAGTTGTTGGACCCATGATAAATTATGCTACATCAGTGTGGTGGAGCAAATGTACCCAAAAGATAACAATCAGGAATCTATACAAGCTCCAAAGGTTGGCCTGTCATAGTGTAACTGGTGCCAGAAACACAATTGAAACACGACGGTACTCAACAACATTGTTGAAAAAGAGGCTGGACTTATGGTGTACAGAGTCCGGACAGATGGTTATAGTGAATTTGACTCCAGAAGTCTATGTAACTATAACTGAACGAACAGAAGCAAATCCAATACTGGACATGATATGAGACAGAATCGTCGTTAAACACAACCTTTATCTGCCTTTCAAAGTCAAGATACCAAGTAGGGAGGAAATAGATATATATCTAAGAAACGAAGCTCTAGTCTGGTAACTATACTGATGGTTCTAAAACGTAGAAAGAAGTTGGGGCAGGAATATATGGTGTAAATCTAAGAGCTCATATTTATCTTAATATTCCAGGTAGGGATTTATGTGCATACGAATACGTCAGCCGATCGATCCTATACTAAAAAATATATATAGATAGCCGAACGGCATTGAAATTCATCTCATCAACTGAGATGAAAATGAAGTTAATGTCGGAATGCACTCAAGCATTTAGAGCCCTTGGCACAAACAACAACCTAACACTTCACTGGAAGATGGAAATCATAATGCCAATTTACTGGCCAAGAAAAGAGCATCCATGCCCCTCATATGACCAGAACCATTCTGCGGTACCTCATACAATACTTGCAATCAAAAACTGGATCCAAAACCATATAGACCAGAGATGGATTATAGGTTCCAGACAAGCTAAAGGTGGCATTAAAAGGTATATACCAAAGAAAACTCTTGCTCTTTTAAGGCTATCTAGGATCAACTCAAAATCATTACAGAAGCCTTCACCGGACACTGCAAACTAAACGAAGACATGAATCGGATAGGTATATCGCCGACTGATGCATGTAGGTTTATGTCTCGATGATGAGGAAACTTAGAATATAGAGAGAGTACAAGAAGTGTGATAAGCAAAATTTAGCGTAGTCAAATACTGAACATAATAGGATCTGTTGCCGCTGTATCAAGAGCGCAATACAGGTGTGTAGTAGAATAAACATAGATAGCGGTGCAACAAGATATTGCGCTTGCATCCACCGCAAATGCTCTTGGTCGCTGTCAATACGCCAAGGTACCTAGGAGTTTCTTAGATATTTAAAATGTAGGCAACTGGACATATATTTCTCTAATTTCCCCTATTCAAGGAACCCAAACAAACGCCACGCTTATGTACACGAATTTTATAGGGATCAACACATCCTGTTCTCTCTATATTCTAAAGGAGGAAACATCGCAGAATTTCTTATGTGTATGCGTGGCCATTGCATACTATAGATTCCAGACCTTTGGCTCATACTCATTAAAGGCTGCCTACTTCGCAAAATCTTCATCTAAAAAAAAATACTGATCTTCCCAAGAACAGTGGATTATTGGATGAACTGTAAATAAAGCGGTGTACAATATGGCAATGAATGGCTGCCCCTCTTAATCCAAATATTTAATCTTTAATCTTAGGTGAAAGAAAATCCTTTCGTATCATCTCATCAATATGAGGCTTATCAATAGAGAAAATAAAACAACAGATCACAACAACTATAAAACAACCTTGACGTACTGTGTTTATTAAAGCCTCGTCCATCATGTCAACAACAGCTGACGCTGAAATTGACGGTAAATATTTACAGTTTTTGCGTAAATGTATAACGTATGCAAATAGAGAAAATTGCGTATGTTTACACGCGCCGCAGAAAACGATTTCTATACAAAATTATTTCTATAATTAATTCTACTAATATAAAATTAGAGTTAAATGATGAGTAATGCAATAAACGTATATGTAATATTAAATCTTACAACTGAATGTTTTAACAATATTTTAAAATTATATTATCTAGTTTGACTTAAAATGTTTGAAATCTTAGCAATGAATTGTGTAGTTTTACAGCTTTTCAAGTGCATTAATACAAGTTTTGGCATCCATAACTATTATCACAATTGTTGAACTGCAATTCATGCCATACAATGAAACTTTCCTTGTGAACCAACATCATTGAGAAATAAAAAAAATATTTTACATTTTAATGCAATTTATTTATAAAAGCCTTTTTTTTAAGTTCATTTAATATAATTTATTTTGTACCTGTAAGAAGGGGGCATTTCCACTTAGGCTTGTTCTGAGGAGAAGCAAAGCAAACTCGATAGTGGAATTGCTTTTGGAACTGACAGCGCTTTTTGTTTTTTTTTTTTGTGTGGAAGTTTTTTTAAAGGATTGAGAATATTTCCTTCTTTTAATTTAATTGGTTTGGAAGTAGGGCCTTTTTGTTGGTCTTACATTATCAGAAGTGGGATTAATATCTAATATAGCGTCCTCAGAACTAACGTCTTTAAGCATATTTAAAATGGGTAAAAGCAAGCGGTCCCGTCGAATCCGTGGTCGGAGCCGAAGCGCAAATTGCACCTGAAGTTCTTGTCGCAACAGAGGCCGTGGCTGTGGTTCTGATTCGTCTTTTGGAGAGTGACGTTACTTTCAAAGAGGATATATGTGGCGAACTCCATAAATTGTTCGAATTGGACAAAATATCTGCAGCATTTACGTAAACAGTTGTTTCTTAACTTAATAATCTTCTCTTTTCAGTATTGACACATCTTATTGTTAATGATGTGAAGCCTTTATACTTCAAACATTGGGAAGAGTTCTATTATTGAATATCCCTTACAGCTCGTCAGCAATCCCTCAACCTGAGGCAACATTTTTAAATTACACTAATCGTCATGTGGTTGATTAACTGACAACTCCATCTCATATGCTACGGAAACAACTAAGCCATTACCGAAACTTACAGGGATACCAGTTTTTATTACCTATGAAAAAAATCAAAGCTAAAATTGCCCATAAACCGATCATAAAATTGTCAACGAAGGAAGGACTTACATTGATTACAAGATTTAATGTTATGCTATTTTGAGATATTTTAAGAGTTTGGAAGACTCTCTTCGCTTGTGATTATTGCAACGAGGAGAATTCATTTTTGATAGTTCCAATAATCGATGGAGTACATATAGATTGGAATTTGGTGAGAAGTTTTCAAAGTTTACCAGAAGCACGAGAATTATTCGAAGAATAATGAGCTTGATTTAAGTATGTGACAGCTCCAATGAATTTTCTTTCTCCTTCCTGGTCCTGGCGATGGTGCCGAAAAGAAAAAGATCCGAACTTTGGATGATATACTGTTAAATACAGAGTTATGGAATAAGTTCTGATTCCCAAGCGGTATGTGGAAAAAAGTATCATTTATACCAAATATTTTACATATGATGCATTAGTTACGTCATGATTTTCCGGTAACGGTTTTAATGCATGTTGGTATGAGTTACGTCAGGGTTTTCCGGTAACGGTTTTGATGCATGTTGGCATGAGTTACGTCAGGGTTTTCCGGTAACGGTTTTAATGCATGTTGGTATGAGTTACGTAAGGGTTTTCCGGTAACGGTGTTAATGCATGTTGGTACGAGTTACGTCGGAGTTTTCTGGCAACGTTAGCGTTAGTGTTTAGTGATCAAACGAGACCATGTTGTGAGCCTGGAGCAGTATCAGACGGCAACAGCCAGCGCAAGTAGTGATGATTGAGTTGTGCTTTTTCCAGGTGAAGATGTGTACATTAACCAACTCGAGGCGAGTTGAAGTCAGGATGGTCGAATGTAAGAAGCGGGCATTTCCACTTAGGCTTGTTCTGAGGAGAAGCAAAGCAAACTCGATAGTGGAATTGCTTTTGGAACTGACAGCGCTTTTTGTTTTTTTTTTGTGTGGAATTTTTTTTAAAGGATTAAGAATATTTCCTTCTTTTAATTTAACTGGTTTGGAAGTAGGGCCTTTTTGTTGGTCTTACATACCTTTTAAGTCATAACTACGAATAATTAAGAAAGTTTTGGATTTATCAATTTTAAAATGCAGAAGATAATTTTCTCATACGCTCCATATCTTCAAAATTGTTCAGTATTGCATATCTGTATGCCTGTTAATTGTACTGGATTTATATACTTATTCTATTTGTAATAAATCTATAGATTTAAATATACTCAATATAATGAGTAGATTTAGATCTATTCGTAAAAATTGAACGGGTATGTAGATTATAACATACGCATGAACGTTATGGTGTAATTTTTCTCTCTAAACGTCTAAAAAATCAACCTACACCCCTGCTGTGCACAAATTCAAAAATCACGCGTTTTAACGATATTTGAGTGAAAAAGGTCTTTAAAAAGTATTTTACAGAAGAAAAACAAAATATGACATTTATTAAAGAGCCTTAATTTGATATCACACACGGCCAAAATTGGACATCTCCAAAGGGCCCAAGGGAAGTAGTTAGCACCCCAAGACCGAAACCCTCCCAAAAACGTTATTTTTGTGCCCCATCACTAATTCTAAAACCCCATGTCAGTATTGTTCTGTTACGCGTAGACTTCCATTGTCTAAACTTTAGCGTAGAGTTTAGGCTAGGTAAACAGTGTAGACAATGTCGAAAATGTCGACTATTGTGTAGACAAGTGTAGAGTTTGTACTCTGTTAAAAACAGAACTGTTAGTTAGTACATTACTATCTCAGTGAATTTGTATCTTATTCTTATACAAATTATTAAAATAAATTTAAGACAAGCAATAATTATAATATAAAATATGGATGGCATGCCGAAAAATAAAGCTTTCGATGAAATTGGCTTCGATCTCGAAAAATCAGCAGTTTTTTATTCGAGGAACTGAATTGTACGGGAAAGAAAATTGAGATGGTTTTCAAAGGAAATATTCACTCCTCAAAAATCTATACAAGAAAGATATAGAAAAAAAAACATTAGCTTTAACATTAAGATTTAACATTAACATTTAACATTAGCATATAGTCTACACTGTGTAAACCCATCCACGTATACTATCCTAAAATTCTTCCCGAGCGTTACTCTCATGCAGAAAGTTATTTAAAACACGAGAAAAGGTTACGATTGGTCTAAGATCAATGATATTATACCGAAAAGTCTGTACGGCAACACCAAGAAAAAGTTGACCAATTTAGATCATTTTTGAAATTTTATTTACTACTAGCTTACTCGGCAGTCGTTTTCCTGTCCAAATTTCAATAAATTTTTTTGTGATCGTTTTGTAAATTTTTGCCCTTATGATTTAAATGCATGCCGCACCGGAAACTGCAAGCGTTCAAAGTCGAATGGCATGTTGGTCGGAATTATTTGGATGCGTGTCAAGACGTTTTCTCCTTTGTACTTATCTTTAAGAATTGTTGTTTCGATGACGTCAGGTTGTTCACTGCAACCCGGGTGCTATTATAAAGACGTGGTTGGGAAATATTTCGCAACATTATGATTACCGATTCGACTTCCATTTGGAGATTGTGAGTCGGCAATCCGGGAAATTCCAGCGAGTTTAAAAATTCGGTTGGATAGCTGACGACATCATCTTGGCTATTAACGGAATCCATCAATTTGTATGTCATCAAATCGCCAGCAATTTCACTTTAAATCTTCAAATTCAATTCGTCGACGTCAATGATTTTCCCAGCCGTGCTATATTGACTCAACCAAACATGATTTTTGTAATTTTGTGCATTGTTTGGGAAGTTCGGTCTTTGATTCTGTAAACTGGCAGGAAATGTTATTGCAACCAGTCGAAATGTCAACGGGGACTTTTCCATTGCCAATGTCCAGAAATTGTTTTGCAAACTCTACTCCACATTGGTTGTTCAGCAACTTGACACGCATGTTGATACTTAGTTTGAGTGTCTTGACATGTTTTCATAAAAAGGACGACTTCAAACATGCATTAAGCTCATCGGCTGTCGTTGACCATGGAATCACTGGGAATTTTTTTTTCTTGCTAACCAGGACCATAACAAACCAAACAAAAAATAATTACGGATATAGTGAAAAATCAAAGTTTTCTATGACAACATCAAGAAGGGGTTGCCCGATTTAGTATATTTTTGAACTTTTATTAGGAATTTTTATAAAAACGCCGTGCACAAAATTTGAGCTCTCCACGCCGACATGTTCTCAGGCAGTTTCCAAATATATAGTACTAAACCAAAGTTTTGTATGGCAGCACTAGGAAAGGATTGCGCGACTTAGTCCATTCTTGAACTTGTATTTGCAATTTTTATGGAAACGCTGTGTACAAAATTAGAGCTTTCCACGTCGTCGTGTTCTCAGGCAGTGTCCAAATATATAGTGAAAACCCCAAGTTTTGTATGGCAACACCAAGAAGGGATTGCCGATTCCAAATTTTCTTTCCCTAAAATCCTTAATCGGACAATCACGAACATTTACAAAATAAAATTAGCCAAATCCTTCCGGCCGTTCTCACGTGATGCAATTACCAACGAACAGGATTTCATTTTTATTTAGTACCGGATTTAGTCCATTTTTGAAATTTTATTTAGCATTGCTATGAAAACACCATGTACCAAATTTTAGCTCTTAACGTCGGCATGTTCTTGGGCAGTGCCTAAATAGTTATATATATATATAGTTTAAAACAAAAATTTTCTACGCCAACCTTACAAAGGTATTGCCCGATTGGCTCCATTTTGGAACTTAAATTTACATTTTTTATAAAATTACAAAATTTGAGCTCTGCACGTCGAGCTATAGCGAAAATCTAAAGATTTTTTGGCAACAGCAAGACGGGGCTGCCGATTCCAACTTTTCTTTCCCTAAGAACCTTATTCGGGCTATTGCGAACATGTAAAAACAAAAAATTAGTCAAATCGGTCCAGCCGTTCTCAAGCGATGCGATTACCAAAAAACAGCATTTAATTTTTATTTATGTAGATTTTTATGAAAACGCTGTCTACAAAATCTCATTAGCCTACGTCGAACACCTTCTTAGGCAGTATCCAAATATATAGTGAAAAACCAAAGTTTTGTATGACAAAACCAAGAAAGGGTTGCCCGATTTAGTTCATTTTTGAATTTGTATTTCCAATTTTTCTCATAAACACGATGAACAAAACTTAAGCTCTCCACATCGGTCGACACGTTCTCAGGTAGTGTGGAAATACATGGTGAAGTTTTTGAACGGCAACCTTATGCCGGAGTTCCCCGATGTGCCCCATTTTCGAACTTAAATTTGATTTTTTTTACAAAGCCCGTGTGCAAAGTTTCAGCACTCTAAGTGAACGCGTTCTCGATTTATCGTGCGGAGGGACGGACGGCCGGACAGACAGACAGATGGATGCAAAAATCAAAATAACTTTTAATATTATGCGTGGGTGTCCAAGCCATTTTGCTCTACCAGCAATATTTCTATGCGTTATAAACGAAATGTCGCAAATGATATTTGTTTTCCATTATCCCGAAGAAAATCTCTTTTCGTGAATGAAATATAAAAATTTGAGAAAAAAAAACCTAAATCCCAGCTATAAATTAAATTTTCTAATGAAAATTCATTTTTCCATGCTTCTTAAACTGCTACAAATCGAGCATTTCTCTAAAATTACACTTGCTGCTAAATGTCAACTTGCAATCAATCAAGCATGCGTGGAAAATCAAAATTTGTTCCAAAATATTTTCGTTTTAAATAGACGCTAACTATGACAATGTTCTCAAGACTTTTATTATAAATGCGAGTGCCCCACTTTTCTTGCTTCAAACAAATTTATTTAGTTACGGTGCTGCTTTTTTGATCTCCGTTTTGAGAACTTTGGGCCCCCTATGAGCTCCCCTTCCTATGTACGTCGGAAAATGTTTAATTTTATTCATTTCTATTTACAAAGTATATTCAAATTATGAGGATCAGATTATGATAATAGAGAAATAAAGAAATTAAGTTCCATTGATGAATATATTTTGATGTTCAATAGAATCCTCCAAGATGAAAAACGATTTTTTTTTATCCTAATTAGAAATTTTCAAAAGACTCGAAAATGTTCAATTCTCACTGTGTACAATTCAGAAAAGTGGCATCAACACTAAATAGTGAAATTATTAATTGGGCAACATTTAAAGCCCTCCTTAACCACACCGAACCGAATTGACATTAGATTCGAAAGGTACTGACATTTCACCCTGAATGAGATGACAAATCGCGCCCTATTTACAGGGCTTCATCGTATCAAATCACGTTTACTTGAAGACGCGGATAATAATCCCGCCAACAATGGGAAAGGGCTTCAGAGACGTCTATATATATAATAGCGAGAGTGTGTTCATATACAAACTGAAATTTCGTACAAAGGCCCATCACAACCTTTTTATTGAAGATTTATTGTGCGATACACTTTTTAATTTTCGAATCGCGCTATACCGCCTGAGATTTATGCCCTCGAAGGCTGGCATAGGGGCTCTTAAGATTAAAAGAATTAAAAAGGGAAGACTTCAAGTACCTACCTTTTGAAAAGCGAGTATTTGTCTTGTGTGTGCTCGTTGTATTTGTACTAAAAGTGTATCTTTTCAAGGAGAGGAGAACTCTATGAGATGTGAAATTGATTCTCCATGCAAATGTCGGGTGCGTTATAGACTGAACCTGATATCTGTTTTGCAGGAGGGGACACACGAAAAAAAAAATCTTAAATTGTGGCTAAATTGTACCTTAAGTACTTTGGAAGCATTCAGGCCTGGAATTTATGTTCCTTTCAATGAATTGAATCAAATCTCATCCATTTTATATGCGGGTTCTTATTATATATATTTTTTGTTAAGAATGTCGGGTGATTACGATTTTTCTTTTGCTTCTTTTTTTTCGTTTAGTAAATCCCTGTCTGTTTTGCATGAAAGAAAAGGGGATTTGGAGCTCTTCATTATAATTTTTCTATTTTTCTTTTTTTCTTTTTTGCAAAACAATCAACTGCTGTCAGAAGGTATTAGATGTTCGAACATTGAATACTAGAATTATACTTAGGGGTTTTTTATTTACTCGTAAATCTTTAAAGTCACCTAGGCATGTAAAGTCACTTTTTTAAAGAAACCTGTTAAGTTCAGTTTTGTACCCCCCAATTGAGATGAGAACGTATCTGAGAGTCGTTTGCTTTTTGTTGCTTGTTCTTTAATGTGATCAAACTAATAAATTCAAATGTTTTCTATGTTTGATAAAGCAGGGTGGGTATGCAGAATAAATTGGCTAATGTATCTTCCAGCTCTGAATACTAACTGGAACCTTACTTATTCAGGTTGGATATATCTCGTAGTTGACTTAGGGGGTGGGATTATTACCAAAAGAGAAATGTCTGATCATTAAAAAAATCAATTTTAACTTAGAGGTCATATGCCACATGCTCTGAAAGAACCTAAATAATAGGAGCTAAATCTTATATATATGTATGTCAGATTGACTTAATGATGAAAAATCGTGGACTAAAGGCCGAGTTGAGTGATAACATGATTTTTAGAAGAAAGGTTTTGTCTTGGGTTCAGGGTGGACGCATGGTAGGTTCAGCACGTTCACCGGAACCCGACCCCGCGTTTTGAGAGTCCCCGCAGTCTACGAAAATTACCCAATTAAAAACCGCCAATTTTGATTAAATTTTTACCGAATGACCATTTATAGATGCAAGATAGTTTCTGGTAGCGATGATTCAGTTTAAAGGAGTGATTGGAATCATCAAAATTCAATGTAATTCCATATAGTCCTCATATCCTGGAAACTACTTTAAATAAAAAATCCAGACGCTTTCAGAGAAATGTACCTGTTAGAGAAATTAAGCTAGATCAATAGTATTTTGTAAAAGTTATACATGATTACAGATTTTGTAGTTTGATTGAATTTTTTGCCCCTCGAAAGCGAATTATGGATGCAAAAATATATTACGTTGGGATGTTTTAAAAAAACACGTTGATTTCAAGTACGCTTATTTCAAAACGCCTTGACTGAAATTGGCAACAACGCATCTGACAATAATAAGAAAATTGAGACTTTGTCTATAGTGCGCCAGACAAATGAATTTATTGCCCTTATCATTCGGTACGAAATATTATCAAAAATTTATATCGTCAGGAAAGTATTGCAAAATCAAAAGATGCAAATTGGTTTGGCCACGAAGCATCTGAAATGTCTTAACGAATTCTTTCCGGAGTATAGAAATGAAGGATTTAGCAAAGCTATGATCGCAGAGGTACTGAAAGGAAATGGACATAACACCAGATTGCAATACATCATACAGAGGCAAACTACTGAAATAATTCCATTATGAAGGACAGGATGAATCGCCAACGATCAGTGAAAATAACTACTTCCGTGTGCATTACTTTTTAAAAATAATAGATACTGCGTTAGTATCCTTTAAAATTAGATTCGTATTATATGCAAATCACCAAAAATATTTTAAATTTTCTATACATGAATGGGTTTGGGAATTTAGATGATGAATATTTATTAAAGTGCTGTCAAGTTCATTACTTACATTTGGAAGGAGATATCGACGGAACTGAAATGTTTGAAGATATTAAGATGTTCCGGTCAATAACGCAAACCAATTATTCGGCTTTAGATTCGATGAAAAAAGAAAAGAACAATCTCTCGGGAGCATATCTAATTACAAATTATGTTAACGACGCCAGTAACCGTGGCTTCAGCTGAAAGTAGTTTCTCGCTCTTGAAACTAATAAAAAATTATCTACGATCATTGATAAACTAAGAGAGATTTTCATCTCTGGGTGTTCTGTAATCAGAATTTTGGCATCGAAAAAAGCGAGAAAAATTATTTAATATTATTATTGGATTATTATTATTTAATATTCATCTTATAAAAAATATATAATATCTAACAGTATTTGTACATAAATAATTTCTGGTTGTGAAATTTAAGTGTAGTATTTGAATGTGTATTCAGGCTCCGCAAGCTTTTTGAACTTGGGCCTGCAAAACGTCACGCTGGCCCTGCTTGGCTCTGACTATTGAGAGTTATCCTATCACACTACAAAGGGAAATGTCGCAATAAGATACCACAGATCTAACCTGACAATTGTATATGCGAGTTGCTACTAATTATATTCCACAACTTAATATTAATAAAAGATTTTCTATTAGAAATATTAAATAAGTAAAGGGAAGTGCAAGTTCAACGGCATGGCGACAGAACCGAATGTAATTTTTCAGAGATGGATTAAAAATAGAATCGGACCTGAACTATGATATCTACTAAATGCCGGATTTTGGCAATATCTCAGATATGAGAGGTCTGTATTTAGTTAAAGAGGAGCTGGAAAAATTCTAGCTATATCCTGAGTTGCAAGACTGGATTTGTTAAAATCTCTCATCACACCTCTTATCAGTAACTACCCTGGAAGGAATAATCGCTCCATCACAGGTGTGGTATTGCTACATAGTTCACCACTCAGCTGTGGAAAAATTTTTTTTTTCTGACTCCTAGTTAGAAAGTGCTTTGACATCAGAAGGCTGCATTCGCTTCAGTGAATTTCACATCGGTTCAGACTATAATGTCCGTAGCAATTTGTATAGGTAGGTTATATTCATCAAGTTCATGGGAAAAATTCATAAAGGTTGGCTAGACTCAATAGTTTTCTTAAGTTGAGAAGAGATCAATTTGATCTATTTTCAAGCGTCTGCAGCAGGCAGAAAACCAAACCAAACCACGAAACGCTTCTTCTTCTTCCTTTTCTTCTATATTTTTCAGCCCACTACGTGGCGTATACAGGTTCGATTCGCTTCAAATGAATCTGCTTCTTTAAAAAAATTTTACATTTTTTTAATAAATAAAAAAAAAATGTTTTTTTCTATTTTTCTCAAACTTTTCATTTCTTTCTTCTTTTTTTCATTTTTTCATTTGTTTTTCAAATCACCCAATTTCGCTATTTGGGACTTGTTGATGAGTCAAACCAAGACTTGCAACTTGTCACCAAAAATTAATGAGTTGTGTAATGAAATAACAAATTAAAAACATTTTTTAGCTTTTGCTATATACCGCAGAATCCAAAAAAATTCTTTCTTGAACAAATTTAAGTTTAACCCGGTAAAAAATCCAAAAGAGAAATCTTTTTATTTATTAAGTTTCTTAGTACATGCACTAGTCCTTCTTCAAGACGGTCGTCTTGGTCATACTATTCGAATTTTTATGCGAAATTTGTTAAGCCTTCCATTTACTTACACGATTGGCTACCTTTCAATAGTGGATGATGATATATATAAACTCATCGCCAACTGAAAAATGCAGAAGCTATTTGGATGTGAGAATCCATAATTTCATACAATCAGAGGACCATGGGGTATTTCAAAATATTAAACAGTCCTGCTGGAGTTGATCATAACATTTGGAACTAAACAACTTCAAGGTAAGCACGAATGTGATTCATAAAGACCGCAGTTAAGGTACTGAAATTTTTCCACAGTGCAGTGTAGTTTTTTTTTTTTCCTAAACTCGATAAATCGAAAAAAATGAAAAATGAGATGAAATTGTAGAAATAAAACTCTTGTTCGTTTAAACAACTTTCATCTCAATTACAGACATCTTATAAAACACGATCAATAAAAAATAAATTTATAGTTTTAGTAAAATTCGTTTTAATTTAAATATATTAGTGTAAATTTCTGTAGTTAGCCCAAGATTATTGTGTTGTCTTCTTATTGAAAAACCCAAATATGTTAACTCATAGCAGATAGATTACACAAAGCTAAACAAACGTAAACAAATTTATGGCAGTTTCCAGCTAGAATTAAAAGGAATAAACTTAGAAATCGAACAAACTCCCAAGCAAGAAAATCAGAGAAAAAGAAACAAAAACCGGGGCTCGAACTTTTCTCGAAAAGTTACTAGTACTTTTCAAATATAGAGCTGCCCTGGTAGGCTGGTGCCAATATCTTTTTGAAAAGAAAAAATTAATAACAGGCAAGGACCAGCTGGAAAATTTAGTTAAGGTAATAATTAAGAGAAAAAACAAAATTTAAACACAATATAAAGTGAAATTCGAAATGGGGGGGTGGGGCGGGGGGTGGTTTGTGGGTTGAAAGCGGTTTCTGGCAATTTTCTACAAAATGTGAACTCCCAGCGGAAAATAATCTTTCCATTAATTATAGATAATAAAAATATATACAGTGCAGTCTCGATTTTTGCAACTAATGAAAACATGGTATGTTGCAAAAATCGAAAAGGTCGCAAGAATCGAACATAAGGATAATGTACTATTTTTTACTAAAGGTGTATCTTATGCACATGAAAACAACTTCCCATATTACTATTAATATTTATATAAACTTTTAAAGAAGAAAAAATGAGAAAATAAGTTGAAAAATTAACAAGCTTCAGCCAAAGAAGAAAATAAAAATAAATTTTATTTTTTAAAAAAGTATTCAGATATTTTTGGCTGAATCCTCGCATTCAATCGCTTTGACACAGCTCTTTCACGCATTTGTTGAAGGTGCATCATATCCTCGACAGAAGAATAGTTTTATTCCACCCATTCCAAACATGTTGTGAAGCACTTAATTGCATCTTCCAGTTTTATTTTTGGTGTGTGATGTGTAATTTCAAAAAGTTCTTCATCTGTGTCGTCGCTGTCGCCACTTTCAGCGAAAGCATTTTGAGGAAGTTCGTTTTGGAAGTTCTCTGAAATCCATTCGGCGATATCATTTCTGCCAAGGCTCTCATTTGGAAACATTTGTTTTAACATTGTTGTTATATCACATCTTTCCGAAAGAATTTGATTCCGGATTTCAATTAGTGGTATGTCGTCTTCCTCGTTCCAGTTATCAGTTGAGATTTTCAAAAACATTTTCCAACATTTGGCCACAACGATCGGATTCAAATCTTTCCATGCTCTAGCGAGGAAACAAATTGTATATTTTAAATTTAAATTTTTCAGGGAATCCTCATAATTACTGGAACCAATCAAATGAATCAATAAACTTTTTTTATATGAAAGTTTTGTCAACTTTATAACATCCTGGTCCATAGGTTGCAAGTGCGCTGTGCAATTCGGAGGAAAACACATTATTGTTATACATAATCCATCCCAATCCCATTCCCAATCACAAAAGGCTTTAATTTGTGCTCACCGCTAGCATCTGTACATGCCAACAATGTTGTTCTCTGCTTTGAAGTTTTTCTTCCTGGTCCAGAAGTTTCACGAAAATGTACGAATGTTTTTTCAAAGAGAAGTTTCCAAAAAAGGCCGGATTCGTCCGCATTGTAAATTTGATCAGGACTAAAATATTTTTCATCCCTTCTATTCTCAAACTCCAATAAAAACGGTTGAACAAGTTCAGACGCATTTGAAACTTTCTCGCCGCATGTCTTTAAAAATCGAACTCCATACCACTTTTTGAAATTTGAGAGCCAACCAGTACTTGCACAGAATTCTTCTGGTATTTCTTTAATTTTGTTATGCAGATATTTAGCTGTTTCACACAAAATATGACTCGAATTTGGAATGTGAACTGCTCTTTTCTTCAAAATCGATTTATGCAGCGCCTTTTTCATTCGAGAAAAACCAGTATGTTTTTGTCTATTTCCAGCTCATGATTCGGATTGACCAACAAAAGTTTTCAAATTTGCTTCCATTTGTTTGTTCCTGCATACAGTTGATTTGTTGACACAATTCTCTTGGGAAATTTTTTTGATAGATGCGCCCGCAGATAACTTCTTAAGAATTTCACTTTTTTCTTGTATAGTGAGTCTCTGTTGATGAACAAGTCGTGTTTTATTCGTGATTTTCGACATTGCTCAATTAACTTTCAATCTTATCAGTCAAAAACAATGAAAGAAATTTTTGACAAGTATCAAAACCGAAACCAATTTATAGTTTTAAACCAACTTTGATAACACTGAAATAATTATAGAAAATGCGTTCACTCTCACAAACTTTTACTAAAATCTAACGCACATCGACGTAATAGCCGACTGCGATTGCGAGATGTGTTTTATACCCTAGGCAGACAAACAAAATCAATGATCATTCACTCGTAATTAATTTTTTCTAAAATGTAGTTACCCAAGATTTTATGAATCAAAATGAAAGTTCTGTAAATTTTTATATGTAATTGACAGCACAATTTTAATAATCCAAATTCAAATTCAAAGGTAAAGTGATTTTTGAAAATTCACAAAATTTTGGTTAACTAGATTTTTAAAAAAGTTAATTACGAATTAATGATAATTGATTTTGTTCGTCTGTCTAGAGTATAGGTGATGTCGTATTTCCGTATTTTCAGTTTACTGAATTTTAGAAATTCAGATTAATGAATTTAAGAAAACCGAAATACACAAAATAAATGGACCATGTCATAGTTTTCTTGAATTCAGTTTTGCTGAAAAAAATCAGAGAGCGCTTCCGATTTTTCAGTTTATTTATTTCATTTTATTGAGTTTTTTCAGTTTGCTATTTTTGATGCATTGTCAGAATTCAGAAGGTTTTGTGAAGATGTTCTAGAGGGAAAAATTCATTTCCGGCATAGAAAAAAAGGAGGGTTTGTGAAACGTAAAATGTCAAGATTATATGCGTTTGTTAATCTCTTAAATTTAAAGTTCATTTTTACTAACAACAAACTATTAAATTTTTAGACTTATAAACCTAAGTAGGTCTTTTACCTCTGCGCCAATGGACAATCTAAAATTCAGTT
>OZ005743.1:163292675-163463533 GCA_963930735.1 Dioctria linearis
CTCTTGGAATTCGAAATTCTTTGGAATCTATTTGTTGTTTCGTCATTGCAAAAGTAAGATTACAAAAGTCTTCCATTGCATTGCATACCTCAACTTAAATGATCATAGTCAAAATAATTTTAGTTAAAACACTTTCAGAACATGCATGATCATGTGTAAGTCAACCCTGAGTTTTCATGGAACTAATTAAGATCATATCAAGCCTTCAGACTAGAACTTGTGAGGTTTTCTGATAGTAAAAAAGCCTTGGGACATAAGCTTTGTGAATTTATATTCAGACATTAAATATCTGAGTTTCCACATATTCTGCAGATATAAATGCGTTAACTTCAAAAAAAAAAAACAAAAAAAATATCCGCTGGCGTGCAAATATGGGATCATCCTTGCTCTTATTAAAAGTTTTCCCCACTTTGTTCAATTAAATTCATTCAACTTTAGTAATATAACATTGATGTAAATTCTTTCATTGAAATATGATACAATATTTACATAAATACCTAATAAAAAAAATTAAAAATTAAATATTATATTGAAAATTCCAAATTGAACTCCGCAAATTCATTTTGAAGATAAGTATTGCAATAAACAGCGTACAATATTTACTATTCGAATTTATATTTAACAAAGATTGACTTCCTAATAAAAACAGGATACAAATCCTATTTCAGTACAAAAGCGTAGTTGTTTTGACAAAAAAAAAATATGTACAACTTAAATATCAATTACCTCAAAACAGTTCATTTTTATTTGTTCGAGTAGGTATTGAACTAGACGATCGATATATAGACCATTTTAAAGTAGACATTTCAAGGGTTAAAATGAGCCCGGATGGAATATTATTTCGAAAAAAATACATCAATAAAGTTTTCCGTGGAAAATTTAGTTTCCTTATGTAAATATCTCGGAAGCTACTTGTTTTCCAGATTCCAAATAAATCATACTAATTCACTGCAAAAAAAATTCACAAATTTTACGTAAACTGAATTATTTTTAAGAGGACAAGAAATAAAAAACTGAAAAATTAATTTCCGTCATTTTCTTGGAAAATTTGAGGTTATGTTGAAAAACGCCTTGTACGAAAGTTTGTGCAGAAAATTTTCCGCTATGACGTCACATTTCGTAGAAAATCGAAAAAAATCACCCCCCCCGCCACCATCGTATTTCACTTTATCTCATGTTTAATATTTTTTTCTTCTTCTTAATTATAACCTTATATAAATTTTCCGCCTGTGGTCGGATTCTGTAACTCGGAGAGTTTGGGAGATGCGAATTTTCGTTTCCCCCGATTAAAACTCCCTAACTCTTCATCCGAGATTCTCTAACATACTTGGGGAGTTAGGCAAAACTTAAGAAGTCTCGAGATATTGAGGGACGGCTAACTCTATGTAAGAGGGTCGTAGAGTATTGGGGTTTTTTCCTTCGGACTTAGCGTCTAGACTACAAAAATAGATGAGTAACGTTTGGGGTAGGGGCTTTGGCTGGGTGGGGGGAGGGGGGTCGTACAGCCCCTCATTGGGGGTTGTCCAAAATACGTCATGTTTGCTATCAAATTAAAAAGGGAGTAGCGGGTAATCGAGTGGTGTAGCTTTTTTTTGATCATTTTTAGGGTAATATACACCCCACTTCCTATATTTTGCAAAGATTTCTTCCGTTCTTTATTTCACATCCATTAGTACTTTGTTGTGAACATATTTCTCATGGAAAGAGAATTTCCACGACTTACTAATTCTTCAAATATGTCCATTTTTGTACCAAATCGACCATTTTGTCAGATTAAGAAGGATTGATTCACTTCTCCATAACTAAAAACGCCAAGAGTTTTGTCGAGAGTTTTGTAGAGAGTTTGGTAATTCTCAATACAAATTCCCCGAGTTACAGAATTCCTAGTGAAGACTCAAGTGTCAAAAAGAGCTCTCATCTGCACAACTTCACAACTTTCCGAGTTAGTGAATGCGGCCCCTGGTAGTTGTTATTAATATTTTTTTTCTTTTGTAGCTTTCACAATCCGCCTTGGCAATATCCTAAGGTAACTAGATAAATTATTAACGCAACTACTATACTTGAAAAGCTTATTTTGGATACGACAACTCTTATAGGTATCATCCTCACACTCTTGATCTTTCGAAGAAAAACGTAGAGGCGGTGACCTCAACTAACTCCACAGAGGGGATTGCCCACTTTTCATACAACCTTAGGCCCGACACCTCCAGACATGGGAAATGTCTTAAACGATGCATTATGATACTCTGAACATATTTTATTAACAATGTTTATTTCTATCTAGCTTTGCCTTTCAGATGTAGCTGGAGTGACTTTTTTGGGTGAACAAGTTAATTTTTCTACATCTCGTGATTGTGCGGAATTGGTGTGTCGTAGAAAATGACTTCATATGAGAAAAATGCTGACAACAGAGCACTAATGACCATGGAAGAAAGAACTGCAAAAATATATGCGAAATGTAGTAGGTGGGTGTATGTGACACAAGTGCATGAAAATTGGTTTTCCGACGCCCACACCATACACCACCCGAAAGTACCAGAAGAATGCTGAGAAAAATTATCTTCCACTAATTATAGCTGGTAATGAGCTGAGGCGAACGGTGAAACTCGTTTTTCGATCGGTCATAACCCTACCGAGTTAGAGCAGATCTAAAGTGCGAAAAATCTAGTACCTCAGTTCGAATAAAAAAGCGGGAAACGCTAAAAAAGTGAGTATTGAGAGAGTTTTAATTAGCTATTTAAGCCTACGAGTATAGGAGTGTGAATATTCAAACTTCTTCTCAGGACCTAAGGAATTCGGTTCTGTAATATATTTTCCAAACTCTACTATATCAAACTTTGATCTGCCCCCTTCCTTTCAGATATCCCCCGCTAGATAGACATAATAATTGGTAAGAAAAAGTGCTCAGGATATCACAATGCATCGTTTAAGACATCTCTCATGACTGGAGGTATCGGGACTAAAATAGGCAATTCCCCTTTCATATTTTTTCATGTTAATGCCGAACAAGTCATTACTGGCGAAGCAAAATTTGCCTCCCACTAAAGTTAAATATACCAAAAATATGCCGGATGCTTTAAATAGGTCGAACTAAAAAAGGAGAACCGTTCTCATCATTTAGTTTAGAAATCCTATATTCGTGTGTTCTTGAACGAGAATTATAGAAACATATGCCGAAGAAATACGACAAACGGTGATTTATTAAGAAAAACTTTTGAAGGTATTGCAAAATTGTTAGAAAATTTACAATTTGTTTCGTTATTCAAAAACGAAGAATTTTCTTTGTGAATTTCTTTTTTATTTTGTAAATGTTTTCGAAAAGATTTCTTTTGTAACTAAAATCATTTTCACAGTTGTTTTTCAAAAGTCATATTATCCAAAATTATTCAAAGGAATCTTTTCCTAAAAATATGATTTTTGTAAATGTTGGGTTTTTTTATAAATAGTCGCTGTAGAGAGCGAAATAGGGGACAGTTTCATCGTACAGGTGTCATACAAAAATTTCCAAATTTGTGGATTCTTACGAACTTTTTCATACATTCTTTAGAATACGAAATCTTATGAAATTTGTTGAAACCATGTCCTCGAAAGAAAACCGAAAGACCAGAGGGATAAACGTATTCACGAACTTCCTGTATAGGTATCGCTAATATTAATCTGATCAAAGACTAAATTCGATCAGTTGCATAACTACTTTCCTAGTTTTTCATAACATTTCCAAAACTGTTGTTCGTCTAAGCCAATTTCGAAGAAATGCATTACTCCATCTCGTATCAAGTTTCTAATTTAATAATACACAAACAGACATACAATTTCCCTATGTGAGGCGAGTACATTGTCATACATGTTATGTGTGGAAAATAGAAAAATTTCATGCACATGTATGTAAAACCGAAGCCATTAGCAGGACGTCAAATATATGCACGTTCATCCAATAATTCATCGCCAATTCGGGAATATAGTGTTGTTGTGTCGCTACATTAACTCGAACCGGCGACAAGTCACTGCATTGTTTAACAAATTTATCAGCGTCACATGAGGAGATATCCTGAAAGCTAATGTCCCCGAGTTTATTTTCAACCCTTTTTGTTGAACCCTTTCCACTTGGCGACGTATTTCTCCTTCCTCTCTCTAACTCTCCGGGAGTCAGAAACAGGAAGCCAAACACTTTGGCTTTTAGCCGGTATATTCCTTGAATTTTAATTGAATCCGAGCAGTTCACCCCTGGATCAGTAGTCGGTAATAGTAGAACAGCCCAAATGTTGGCAAAGAATCCGCAATAATAGCAATTAATAATATGTTAAGCACTTGCGGTGGAGTTCGAGCCAGTTTTCATGGCTCATGACAGAGTTACTTATGGCAACTTTTTATCGCCATGTGGGCCATAAACCAGCAAACAGTCGCCAACCCTTTACTTAACTTAGCTTATGGGCGACAGATAAATTAGAAATCGGCTGCGTCACGCCGGAAATTCCGGGCTCTGGAACCCTTTGGAGGAGCATCATTTGAATATTTATTAGAATTTTCGTTGCATTTATGTTCTGTGGTTAAAGGAGTTTCGTATTTATTGCCAATGCATGTGTCTCTATTTTTCACTTCATTTTGGCAGTATTGCTTATGGATGTTTCACGTTATTGTGTGCTACTAAAGTGGTTGACTTAGCAAAGATTATCTAGACAAATCGCGAAAAATTTAATTGTTTTTTCTTTTTTTTTTTTAATGACGAGGGAAGTACTTAGTGGACATATTATTTTACAAACGGAGTAGTACCATACTTGTTGCTGACTTCATTAAGTATTGCCGTGCCTGCATGCGAGAGCCCCTGGTTACCAAATAATGAATAAGGGTTAAATGATGAAGGCCTGGTTATTCCCAGGAAGGAATTGAGTTAAAGGTTGGAGACCTTTTTCGGGTGAAAAGTTACCAAACGTGTTCAGATTGCCGTAGATGTACATGGCATTCAGTTATTAGATATATGTTCCACATCAAGTTAGTCCACACGCCCCAATGCATGTACAAAATGAAAAAGTAGGAAGCCCAATTAAACATAGTGTCCGTGTGGAAACTGTTATCTGTCTACTCTATAAAATTTGTTAGTAAAGTTCAAATCCTGGCACTATTTTTTATTTTTTTTTAAATGGGGGATACAGACAGAATTACCACTTCTCATCTAGTCATCGCGACCTGTAAGATCTTTTGTAAGAGTACTCCTAAGTGCCCTAGGGCACCTATAACATTCTTGGGGGTCATCTTTGCTCTGGAACTGAAGCAGTTTGGTAAGTAATTAGTTTGCTCTTGGCTAGGACCAGTTCTCTCCATGTTCGTTTTAAAATCTCTCCATGCACAAAATGCAAGTTGTGGATTTAAAGAATTTGATTCATTGTAGACCTTGGTGACGTCAGGCACAAGTCTAGCTTGAAGCTTTTTGTTTTCGTATACTGGCAGGGGACTAAAGATTACAAACATGGAGGCCAAAAGGGTCCCATTGGGTAGCAGACGCTTAAATAGAGTGAAGAGAAATAATAAGATAAAGTACAAGACCGCGTTGATGTGGAATTTGAACCATGGGACTACTGGGATGGTGCTCTGCATGCTAACCAATTGAGCTGCCGAGGTTATTTTTCATGAGGTTAGTATCTTGTTACAGGAATATAAGTAGGCTCGGGCTTTTCAGTAAATTGATGTACTCTCCAAACAAATTGTATTTGCGTTGTAATTTTGGTAATGCATATTTTGAGAGAATAAGCTCAGATCAAACGCATGATATAGGGGTATGGGGAGTAAGTGCGACCAGAGTTGATCTATTGTGCCTTCCCACATAGTAGTGAGGCAAAATCGAGTCTTTTAACGAGCTCGATTATTATTCTTGGGGTTAGAACGCAAACTTTATTTGAAGAGATAAGTGCTCCTCCAGTGACTTGCAGCCTTAGGCCTGGAAGCGCTGAGTACTCACATATAACATAAATCGAGGTTTCATCATCATCTTCGCAAAGTCAACACAGTTCACTATCATTTCAAGAAGTGAAGGAAGGGGCCATGCCATTCTGAGCGACTGTCTGCTATGTCAAATAAGTTGGCGCATCTGGAGAAGAGAGGGGTTGAAGAATTTCTTTGCCTGGGTTATACCGGGCACGCTACGCCAATGGAGATCCAGTTTCCTATTTTTCCACTTAAGTAGTTCCCCCTAAAGTGGCTGTTTAGCAGGCCAAATGTCGGGTAGAAACCAGTATACGGACATACAGCACCGGTTTTTTCATTACCTTCCGCTTTTTCAGTGCCGTGCGCTTTTTCCGTCCACTCCTTCGTGTCCAGAAATCCAAACCAAGGTTACTTGATTGTCCCTAGATAGTAGCTGGAGTTTCGAATAGCAGATCCAGACTAGTTCCGACTCAAGGACTTGAGAGAACAGAGCTAGGAGTGCAGCTTGGCTGTCTGAATAGATGTAGATGTTGGAGTTCTTGCAACCCTTTGTTAGGCTTTCCTGAGCTTCGACCTCTATAGCATAGAATTAAGCCTGAAAAATGAAAAGTAATGCATCAAGCGGAATACATAGTTGCATTTCTGGACCAAACACCCCTGCGCCTGTTTTGTCATCATTCTGCGATCCATCAGTGTATACCAAACTTAGGTCCGTCGCGGGATCTGAAGCCCTCTGTCCAGTATCTGGCTTCTTTCAATAATGGTTATCTGATAACTTCTTTCAAAGAAAAGCCTTTTGATTGACCACAGTATGTGTTGGAGCATCTAGGTCGCTAATTTTGGCAATTGTTAAGAAAAGAGAAAAAACAGACTTTCCACATACATTTCTAAACTGGGATTTTGAAATTATAATCTTCTATACGTTAAAATTATAATTCAAAATATCTTTCAACCTATTTCATAATTAAGATATTGCGCGATTGTGAGCGATGGAATATTTATGTCCACTAGTTGCCTGACCCATAGGTTTTTAAAATAATTCAGAAGGATTTTAAAAAACGAAAGGCATTGTAACGACCTCTAATATTTCAAACATTCCAAAAGTAGTGATGAAAGCTATTCAGAATAGGTCTTCGTCTGGATATTGTAATATGACCGGACTTTGTACGCTAAGAGAATATGGAACACATTCGTAGATTTATGTAAAATCCTTGTCCAGTCATTTGGCCTCTTTTCCGGGTACATAGTTGAAAGTTATAAACTCCATGGTGTATCTTTTTGCATACAGATTAATTGTTAGGTCAGGATATTATTTTAACTGGTAATTGAACAAACACCGTAAATTTAGTTATACTTCCCTAGGTGTCAGAGAGTCTATACAGAAAACTTGTACAGAAAATGAAATGGCACCTTGATTTCAGGATTAATTAAACGTTGGTTTTAAAGATCAACAGAATTTTTTTAAGAGATCTTTTCTGATAATTTGTTTGTTGACTAATGGTATACATAAAAAAACAAAAGTAGCATACTACACATTGGTCGAGTTCGAGAAGTTTGATTTTTATTAATTATAGTCAGAAACGATATTATCAGAAATTCACTCAGCAACACAACGAGCCCATCTAACAATAGGGATGGTTCGAACATCCCATTATAGTCATTACGTGGATAATATTAACCTTTCTGATGCCAGTTGGCTTGAGATTTAATACAACTAAAATTAGAGAAATGTGAGTTAACTCAAACTTTACAAAACCACGTAAAAAGCGTTTTTTTTATTATAATTAAGCTCAGCTCAGGGGATATCCTATGATAATCAGGGGTGATGAGGAAAGTGGCGGAGGTGACGATGAACCTTCGGAGATTGTAAGCCCGACGAAAAACAGAACATTGGCCATGCATGTCGCAATAAAGGAGAGAAAGGCATCCAACATTGGGGCGGTGTTCGATATTACAAGTAAATGTGAAATCACCAATGAGCTTGAAGGGTCTCTTTTGAACAAGATCCAATGAATCTAAGGTTGTACAACCAGCCCCAGCCCAAATGTGAGAATTATATTCCTAGATTTAACGGGCTGAAGTAATTCTTACACCCTTTTTTCGATGCCCCAAGATGCACGCGGTATTTGTTAGTGACACCTGGCTACGCGATGATAATCCATCCTCATTAATTACTAAAATTAAAAATACAGCATATTCTAGTCATAGGCTCCAAGTGTCCATAGTTGGTTCGATGAGAACACAAATAAATGACGTCATTAGATCGCAAGTGTCGAGATCGTGAATTGAAATTAATTTTCTGAAGCATCAAAGGCATGTCGATGTCACCCTTCACAAGTTGAAATATAAAGCTAATGTCACAAATTTTTGTACGAGTCTCAAAAGTAGGAAGGTGTATTAAATTTAATCTTTCGTTATAGGAAGATGAAGTCTATCCCTTCATTCAAGACCTCTTAGAGCAAAAAGTAAGAATCTCCTCTGCACGCTCTCAATACGATCGGAGTGATTTTTGTAAGAGGGAGACCAGACAGGACTGGCATATTCCAAAATGGGTCTAACAAGAGTGGTAAAAAGAAGTTTAGTAATGTAGATATCATCTAATTCTTTTGCCCAACGATTTACAAAGCCTAACATTGAGTTTGCCCTATTAACGATTCGATCTATGTGAAAGTTAAAAGTGAGTTTTGAGTCAAACAATATCCCCAAGTCACATATTTTATCAACTTTCGAAAGTGATAACTCATTCGTAGCATAGACAATATTCGAAAGGGCTCGCTTACGACAGAAAATGGTTACCTTACATTTATCAACGTTTAAAATGAGAGAACTCTTTTCACACCATTCAACAAGTCTGTCTAAGTCATCCTGCAATTTGAGACAGTCGCAATGAGAGTCGATAGATTTATATAGTTTTAGATCATCTGCATATAATAGCAAATCAGATTTGATAACTACATAGGAAACATCATTTATGAATAATATGAAGAGAAGGGGCCCTAAGTGACTACCTTGTGGAACACCGGAGTAATCCTATAATCCTAAGTTTTCGATCCTTAAGGTAGGATGATAACCAGTTCAACAGCGAAATTGGTAAACCTAAAGATCTCAGTTTAAATAACAAAACAGAGTGAGGAAGCTTGTCAAAAGCGTTGCTGAAGTCTGTATAAATACAGTGAGTTTCGCAACCACGCTCAAACGATTCGATACAGGTAGATGTACACTGAAGCAAGAGTGTTGTTTTTGACCTTCTTTTTCATAAAACCATGCTGATGAGCATTAAGAGCTCCACTACAATGAAAATACAAGAATTCATATAAAGAAGCTTCAAACAGTTTGGGAATACAAGACAGTTTAACAATAGGACGATAGTTGGTAAAGAGCTCCCTTTTACCCGACTTAAAGATTGGGACAATAAACGACTCTTTCCATAACTTAGGAAATTTACAAAGCCGCAGTGTTAAATTAAACAAAAATGTTAACGGGTAAGAAAGCATTCCACTGCATATTGGTAGAGTGCTTGTCATCCCTTGAGTTTTTGGAGCCTTACTGCTCTCTTACTCAGTGCTAGCCTAGTGTGTATTGTTGGAGGGAACTTTAACATCAATTTACTCAGACAGGTCATAGAATCTGATTCCTTTTTGTATAATATGTCTTTTTCGCACTTAGGTCCTATTAACTCTTATCCCACTTACTACAACTCTGCCAATTTTTCCCTTTTGGACTTGTTCCTTGACTCCGATCCGAACTCTATTTTTGAATCAATTGTGCTTAAGTATTTCGTACCAAGATATTATCTTTATGTCCTATAATTTAAAAATTGAGTACAATTTCGCAAAAAAAATGAATTCATTACAGGAATTTCGATAGAATTAATCCTACCATGCCACCGAAAATTCTTTGGAGTAATCTGTGAAGCGTTGGTGTATCCGGTAGTGAAACTATAAAATCCACTCTCTGTCCCAACTAGCTGTATAGGTACTCAATATATGCAAATATTGGACATATTGGATGATAAGAGGGTAGATTTCAGTTTTCATTGTGTGGATATGGATGAGCTACTTAATACTATATTTGGCATCAAATCAAATACTATTGGTCTTGTTTGTATGCCAGTGGAGTTCCACAGCGATCCATTCTTGGTCCTCTACTCTTTATTCTATATATCAAGGACTGGCCGCTTGCAAATCGTGTCGTTTCGTTAATATTCATATTTATGCCGATGACGTTCAAATTTATCTTAGTCGCCCCATAGGTTTGATGGAAGACTGTGTGGATAGGATCAACAGCGATTTACTCGAAATTAGTAAATCCTAATAAATCACACTGCATTATATTTCCAACTGGTTTGATGGACTCTTCGAATTGCAAGCAGTCACTATGGATGGTGTTGTGATTTCGTACTTGAACAAGCTCCGTAATTTGGGCATTACACTTAATACGAATATGAAATTTTGCGACCATATTCAGGTCTACCCTTCCAAGATCTGCGCAACATTTCGTCGCTTATAGCTATCATCAGCTAGTTTTATGTCACCCAAATTGATTTGTCATCTAAATAAAGACTTTAGTCCTTCAGAACTTTATGTATGGTTGGTTTCCTTGTGTTTACGAAGTTTCACTAGAAAATTCAATGTCACATTCAATGACTGCGCCCGGTTTATTTTTGAATTACGAAGGTTTGACCATGATCTCATTTTAGGTTTGCTCTAGTTGGATGCCCGCTGGAAGGGTGTCTGAAGTGGAGAGTTTTATTTTTTATGTACTAGTTTGTTACTACAGTCAAACCTTCATATCCAGTTAACTTGGTCCGCCTTTTAACTCTACCAAAGGGCGTAAGTTTTTAATACCCAGATTCCAAGCATCAGTCTTAGAGGATTCTCACATTGTTCAGGTAATTCGTTCTTGGAACGAGCTGCCTAGTTAAATTCAGTGGGCAAATTAATTTGGAATATTCAGGCGACTTCTTGATGATTTCTTAGATTAACTTTCTTTTTGTCTGCGACACGCACGGATTTGCTTTTATTGGTTTTGTTTTTCTCTTCCATTCTATTAATTTGAATTTAGATTTAGTTTTTAAATTGTTGATTTAGTTTTTAATTTAACTTTGTTAATTTTCATATTGATCTGAATTTTTCCTTTAATTTTAATTTGATTTTTTAATTTTTAGGGTTCCGTACCCAAAGGGTGCCAGCGGGACCTTATTACTAAGCCTCCGCTATCAGTCGGTCCGTCTCTCTTTCAGAGGGCTGTATCCCATAAACCGTAATAGGTAAGCTGTTGAGATTTTCACAGAGAGTGTATTTCAGTTGCCGCTATAGCAACAAATAATTAAAATAAAATAAAGTTAAAATTTAAAGAGGTCCCCATACGAAAAATGTTTGTTTTTGATCATAATTTCAAATTCTTAATTTAATTTTTATTTAATTTTTGATTTTAATTTTGTTTTAATTTATTTTTATTTTTTATTATTTTTGTTTTGGTTTTAATTTTGATGTCCATCAAATAAAATGGGAGTGGTTAATTGGTGATCTTGTTTTTAAGAGATGAAACAACTTTCGGTGTTAGATGCATTTAATTAGATGCTTTGCCTCAAGCGAGGATATTGTCGATATAGATAGTTTACCACAATTTATATTTTAAATATGAACTAAGCGATATAAAAGAAGAATTTTCGGATTAATAACTCACTCTTCTTTATTTACCCGAATGTGAAATTGTAAATCTTTATGAATATATCTTTACCCTGCTTCACTGAAATTCGCTGGACTGATCGAGTTTCAATTTTTGCAGACAGTGAAGTCATAGTTCAATGTGTTAAAATCTATGTCAGGGCAGCCTATAGACTGAAAACTGCAGTTCAAAGGATAATTATTGCCTCTAGTCATATGTTCCTTGAGAAATGAGAGGAGAAAGAATGTAGTGCAAATTTGTCACTAACAGTTCTGCTATATAGTTCCACATAAAAATGTGTTAGCGCAGGTCTATATAGCTACCCTAATTACTTTCTGTTATTTTCCTGGTGGAATAACCCTTAAAAAAAATTCTTCCCGGTTATCTTTCACCACATCTCTAATGCTCATAAAACACTCTCCTTTTTCAATTTTCCTACAATCTTTGGATTTTATTATCCTTTTATCCAACACCCTCAACCGTGTTAGTATATGTCTGTGTGTGTAATTTATTATTTTTTGTTACTTAAGAAAATTATTTGAGAAGGTCAAAAATTCACTTGTAAACGTAAACCGTCATGAACCGCGGCCAACAACAAACAGAGTGCAGCCGTGGCGATATAAATTTGAAGTAATTTCTTTCACACTCTCAAGTGCTCTTATCGCTGTCATCGGGTGTCATTAAATTAAATTATTACCAATTTTATAGCGAGTGCACCAGCCAACTACCGCTGTACAGATGCCATATCTCAAAATAAGTTACGACAAGCTGGAATCAGCTCCCGTGCAAAGTGGATTTTTTAGCAAAATTAATGGCTACTGCGACGCTCTCACCGGGAATATGGGTATTCTTTAGCCAATTCCGATAATTGGAACCTACGGCAACAAACAACAGAAAACGCTGGCGGCATTGCGGCGCGGTGCAACATTTTAGTTACACTCCTGGATTTAAAGGAGAAGCAGGAGGACTGACTAAACTAACTGACTTGACTGACGGACCCTGAAGAATGTGCTACAACTGTGCTACTGCTTGACCGCATCTAATAAAAAAAAAAACAAATAAATAAAAGCGCGAATTGTTTGCTACTATCGTGTTATGTCGTGTTTATAGCGACTTTAATTACTATTTGACTAGCTGATAATTAGATAGTCCCCCCCGGTATATGAAGGAATTTTTAGTGGAATTACAGCCAGAACGATAACAGCAAAGTTATTTTAAGTTAATGTAACACAGTGGACTTGTATTAATGATAGACTTATGGCATAAGATAGGTACGCTAACAAATTTTATAACCTCATAAAAGCAAACATCTCGCCAGGTAGCATCTTGCAATCATTTGAATTCGAAATGAATTCCATTGCCACTTGGATTGCATGATGTTTGATTTTTTGAAAAGTTTTATTGGATATAATTTTGTGCTTCTACAGCTGCGAATTATAGCCTATGAAAGTTATTTATTATGATAGGTGATTGTTTGAGACTGTGGCAGTACTTTTGGATTAATTAGATTTCGCTTCATCAGAGTTTTTTTTTTATTAATAAATGGTCAATACACCAATGTTAGAATTCTTTCAAAACTCTTTCAACTGGGAAGAGAATATGTAACTACATACCCCAAGTAGCAAACTGAAGTGAAATAACCGTTACATAACCGTTTTATCACTTCGATTGTATACACCCAACACTTGTATATTCGAATACATAACGGGTGATATGCGATATGATGACGTGTATTCAACTGTATTTGAGCGGTTGTTTAATAACTTCGGTGATAATGTAACCAATAAATGATGGTAAAAAAAACTAGTGGTATTAATGTTACTATAATTTTTTTCAGTGACTTACGTCAAACAATAAGCAATTCGCCACGGTAAAGGAAATTCTCGACATAAAGGTTGTTGTGACTTTTTTAACCCCTTCGGTGTAAATGTTACTTAATCCTCATGGCAAATAAAAGAATTATTATCAACGTTACCACAACGTTTTTTAGTAAGATATTTGAAAAGTTTCTTTTCATTGGGCCTTGATTATAACATGTACATAAATGCATGATTACATGCAGCTCAGCTTATTCAGCTTCACGACGTTAATTACTGAAGAAATTTGAAGGTACGCAATCGTGCATTTATGAAGAAGGCCATAGTTGAGTAATAGGATCAATTACCAAGCACACAATGGCAATACTCTTGAAGCTAAAGAGATCCAAATAAATATATCCTGGCGTCAGTCATCACATAAAACTTCACTGAGGTCTCTGAAGGATAATCCTAAATGCACAGGATACGAGAAAGAGGATAGAATTAGGGGTTGGTTCAGGCACGTATTCAGTCCTGCAGTCTGGGACGGTCAGAACTAAAATGTTCGACGGGGGAGGAAAAAGTTGGAAGTAGTCGCTTTTAATTTTGTTTTTTATCATATTTAAGTAAGATATACTAAAACCCAATGTATGGTTTGATTTGGAAAACCTGTCGATTATATTATTCACATCAAGGTCGATCTCAGAGTGGACAGACTTTAAGGACTCATATCCAGATACTCCTTCTCGTGCAGAGATTGTTGAAATAGAAGTTGACGTAACCCATTTTGTCATGGGTGAAGTAAATGAATGAGAGTGAGAGCTTGCACCTGGTGTCACATTCAAAGGAATAGGAGTCGAAGTGCATAATATGTCACTGACTATATGTTTTGATGGGATGAAAAATATTGTCAATGGTCTTATCAGTCTTCTGGTCTCCATTTTCGCTACTGTTTCTACGTCCATCGCTAACTAGTGTAGGAAATTTATCCTTCTCCCACAAATAAAAAGTAAACAATAAGTTAAATTAAAAAACACTACTTTAATTAATACGAAAGTTCAAGCAAAGCAACGGAAACTAACGCAGAGGAAAGCGAATGGTTTTTATTTTTATAGTCTTGCCGTAAAAAATGTGAAGAAAAATTGTAGAATCAATTTTAGTAGCATCAATCCAACTGATCATTTTCAGCAACCAGTAGTGTATAAAAATTCGGAAGAAAAATGTATGCTTGCCAACGCTCATAAATATATTTAGCGACCTAGATTAGCTAAGGCACCTGAATCAATAAAACTCTTTGGAATCATTGTCCGCCGATAATAGTGCATGAAAAATCTAAAGAATATTTTTCAGATCTTTCTAAGAAAACTGAATGCTTGTCCGAAAGAGTGAACCACCAGAATCAATGCACCAATTCATTTGGACCGTTGGCGGTGAATAGTTTCATTCAAATTCTTAAGAAAAATTTGCAAGTGTACTTCTACATAAAATTTAATGCTTCAGGCTTGAATCAGTGTCGCTATGAAAAATCAACGGGTGACTGGCACTGCCTGTCAAAATATAAAAGGATCTTCATAACATTTTCTAAGCAATCAAACACTAAAATAAATATGCATTCCGAAATAACTTACATTCCTGTGACAGGTATGATAGATGACTTTTCAGCACTATATTAAAAGGCAATAAAATTCAAAAAATTTGCACGCGTTTAAAAGATGAAGTGCTATGAAAGAATGACTATTATACCCACTCCACTACTACTATACTCATAAGAAGCCAAACAAACCATTCAAACCAAATCGTACTACATATACTAAAATCATCATCTTAAACTTTTACAGCTCGCTCTGCAGTCCAGTGCCACATTCAGTTCAACGCGAGGCTTATGTGGCGGTTTGGGGGTCATGACACTCGTGACCCCCCCCCCCTGTAGATGCTCCTGGGTCGGGTACATAATCCAGAAAGACAAAGTCCAAAGTGACGAAAACAATCCAGAAAAACAAAATCCAGAAGGGACAAAATCCAGAAGTGATAAAATGCAGAAGAGACGAGACCAAATCCAGAAGAGACAAAATCCAGAAGTGATAAAATGCAGAAGAGCCCAAATCCAGAAGTGACACAATCCAGAAGTTATAAAATCCAGAAGAGACAAAATTCAGAAGAAATCCAGAAAAAAATCCAGAAAAGATATTCGCGCGCGCGAATTTTTTCTTAGATAGAATTTTTCATGAGCTCGGAAATTTTCTTTACGTTAAAAACAAACAAATTATATATATTTTTTACATTTATTCATATGTTGGTATCTAATCATCTAGCACAGTGAACAAAATGGTTCAAGAAACTAAAGTAGAGTCTCGTATACGGACTGATATCAAAATCATAAGTAACAAAATTCTCCCAAGATGAGTGAAGAAGGAATTCATCCTATATTTTATAATCGTACTTGCACGAGTCCCAATCAGACAATTTTTTGTATAAAAAAGCCTCCTTTAATCATTCATTCAATCTGTTCACAATGTAAATTCACCTCCTGATCAGTTTGAACTAAGTTGAACTAAGGTCGACTCCGAATATTGCTCACCTACTTCTGAGGCGACTGTAATGCATCGCATTTAATGCTGACCTGCTTTTATAATTACGTGTCTATTGTAACCTTTGCTCCCCTCTTTATATCTCTACATATTATCTGGTGTCACAATAGAAATTATAAATGTTTACAAAATTTCTCTTTGGGCTTTTATCCAACAATTTATTTAAGAAAAAAAAATCTGTAAGAAATACCAATGCCGGTGTACCTCAAGGATCTGTTTTCTATTCCACTCTTTTTTTAATATTAATTAATTAATTTTTTCCGTTGTTATCAATTCTTAATTTTTCGAATTCTTGGACTGCGGATCGGCTTCTAAACGAAATATGTTCAGATGAGTCAGATCAACATAGAATCCAAAGATAAAAACGATTTATATTAGTTGCTCAATTCGACGTGAAATGTTCAACACCTTGACTAAAACCAGCAAGGAATACGTCATATAGAGAGAGACTTAAAGACAATTCGTGGAGAACCATTTTAACTGCATCTCCATGAACCCAAAGTTTATAATATTGAGCTAAAAACTATCGCATCAAATAGGTTCCAAGACAGAACTACTATTTCCCCATATTCCACAATGGATTAAAGGTTCAAAATGTGAAAGCTCTTGAGAAAAACAACTAAATAAATTGCGAATTATTCGAAAAAACTATTAGACATCTGGCGTATAAATTCTAGAATATAGAACGAAAAAATAAAGCTACCTTGTAACTCCAATAGAATTTGCTGCATCAAACATTTTTATTTATCCAATTTTGATAAAACTCTACAACGATTTCCTTGCTGTATCCGCGAGACTTATATTCAATGGTGTAGAAACACTTGTTAAAAGACAATTTTGAAGGTCGTCTAAGGAACTGTGTGTGCAGAGAAATTTTATCAAATTTTGGTTATAATAATCTTATATGCTTAACTAAGTAAATATTGCAACAACTGTCACCAAGTATTAGAATATAATATACGATCATCAATACATAAACAAATACATTTCATTTCAAAATTTTAATGTGTATAAAAATGTCGATCAAAAGTTCGATATTCATCAGTTTTAATTTGGAGTATAGCAGCGCATATCATGGCGCAATTTAGTACGTTGTCTAATCACTTTATTTAAAAAAAAATTTCTTCGTTTAAATTTCGTTTTTTCTAATTAAGTAAAAATTATTTTAATAAATTACAGGTGGACTCATTTTATTTATTCAGTGTTCACTGATAGTATATTCACATGCTCGTGATATTCCCCGCGGAAGATAAAAGTGAATTCCACCCTACTTTGGAAAGAAAACATGATAATTTTGACTGGACAATTTTCAAGGCAATTGCAAGCCATGAAAAGGACAAAAATCTCATCACATCACCGTTTTCGATAAAGCTGCTTCTTTCGCTTCTTGCAGAAGCATCAACTCCTGATGTTTAAAGCACAATTAGCATTTAAAGTGCTTCCTTCTATGCCACCAGGACAATCAACTTATGTGTACTACACTAAGATGCTGAAATCCTTAGCCCGTGAGTAATTTTTATACTATTTTAAATATATTCGTAGTAGCACAGAGGTCCTCACGCCTTTCTTCCATCATATATTTAGCATAAGAACAAGAACTATGAGCTGGATGTAAGTACAAGAGTCTACATTGACAAACAGCTATCTCCAACCAAAAGCTTTTTAGAAATTGCTAAAAAGCAATTTTAACACGGAAACTGAAAAACTTGATTTTGACGATAAAGTTAAATCAGCAGAAAATATTAATAATTGGTGCTCGGCAGCAACACATGGCCGTATTACAAATATCACCACACCAGGTATGTAGATTCTCAGTTAAAAGATAAAATTAAAATTTTTAAATTTTAAATCAATTTTAAATGAAGCGTGGTACTTAATGCCGTCCAAAGATTGATTGGTTGAACAAAGTCTTGATCTAAATCTTAGTTAGTGGAATATTTTATATTTAAATGGAACAGTTAAAAGCAATACTTAGGGAGATTATTAAATGGCGTACGTGTTAGCAATACTTTTATTTATTGGCATATTGTGGAAAGAGATAGACACAGGACGCCTTCCTAATATCGCTGGCGTACCGTGACTAATTGTACAAGTTTATTTAAATTTTTCATAAAAATTTGACAAGTCTGACAATAATGTGTTTAGTAAAACTGTGACTATTTACATGTCTTCTGTAAGAAGAAAATGACTAGCTGTAAACTAAAGCCAAACAAAATAGTTATAGCTAGTAACAATATATCACACAAGATCGTCCGGTTACCTACTACCAATGGTATGGGTTCGAATTCTACTAATATTCCACAATTGTCGAGATACTCTGCTAACAAGAAATTATTTGTTGTAAAGCGATTATCGAATGTTTAAGTTTCGAGTGATATTTTACTTGGTTGTTCGGAAGCCCAGCCAAATTTATGCAGAATTAATTACTATATTTGTCAAGAAACAAATTCAATATTATTCAATTTATTACAGTTTTACAATTCTACCAATAATTTTCTTTCATTAAAGACAAAAGATTAAAAATTAAAAAAAAATTAAAAAAAAAATATAGTAAATAATATAGTACGGAGTAGGAGCTGCATATTAGATACAAAAGGATACCGAACAAGAGACTAAGAAAATTCGTTTAGACAATAACAAAGATCTAAAAATAGTATAAACTTATGAAAATAAATTAATAGACTTCAAAAGAAAATTTTGGAATCAATTGAACATAATCATCACGAACAAAGTCTCGAGAAGAAATGTTACAGAACACTTCTATATAGAATAAAATAGGGTGAGCTTGCCCTTTAATAGGAAGTAGGAAAGTCGTTCTAGAAGTGGAATCCCTCAGTTTTTGACTATATTTAAATTCACATAATAATATAAAAAATTTTTTTAAATAAAACACTTTTTTTTAAAAATTTGGACTAAAAGTAAAAAATAATATTTTCTATCTCAGTAATATACACAGGAAAAGTTTCATTGCAAAATAAGAAATGCTAAAACTCAGTGTAAATCTGAAAAGGAATTGCCTAACTGCAACTCATTCCAAAACTTTTAAGATATAATCTGTGTATATTACTGAGAAAGAAAATATTATTTTTTTACTCTTTAGTGCATTTTATTTACAAAACTTATTTATTTTAAAAGTTTTTTTTTTATTATTTTTTATTTTCTACTTTCTAGACATTATATTTTTCACTAAAACCTTATATATATAAGGGTACATAGTCTGTCTGACGTATGTACATATATTAATTAGCATCTACGTTCTCTTGCGAACGTTGTGGTGTATTTTATTTTCCTCCTTGATATAAGTAGCAAAAAGGATTATCGCGCCTTTAGTGTAAGTAGTTCCATGTAAAAAAATGTTATATGGAAATCTAGAAAATTCAAATGTTCCCATAAAATATGTATAACATATTGCTAACTGCATTTAAAAGTATAATCAGGATCCTCTCATTACCCCCCACTGTACACAAATTCGATAATCACGCGTTTTGCCGATATTCGGTTGAAAAATGTCTCATATAAAGTATCTTACAGATGAAAAGAAAATATACCATTTAATAGGTCTCAGCAAGAGCTTTAATTTTATATCACACACGGACAAATGGGACAACCCCTATGGAATGTAGTTAGTGCTACCAACCCAAAACCCCGGAAAACGGAATTTTTTTTTACCCTATCACTCATTCTAAATCAAGAAAACCCATCCACGCTTACTACCCTAAAACCCTTCCTAAAATTTCACTTATGTCACGATCGACGCCCTTACGGACAAAGTTATTTAGTCAGTGGCTTCGGAATAGATAAAAGTTATTTAAAAAGGGTGTCGTTTAACGTTTCTCAGTGTTTTAATTTTTATTACCATTATCAATAGTCAAAAATGAAAGCTGATCAAAGATTAGAATGTTGAAAATCATTTGAATAAAGGAATAATGGCGAATATTTAAAATTGTCCTGGTATAGACAGCGAGATCTATCAGGAACTATTAAGTATTAAAAACTCTTGATTGGAAAACAAGTTTCTTGTATAGGACACGGTTTTTTTTTAAATATTTTTATATGAATGATTTTTGAAGACCTTGTTTTTGTAATCACTCGTAACTGTTCAGGTTATATTTCGAACAAATCCTTCTAAAAATTCATGGTTTAAAAATCACGCTATACATTGTTAGTTCTCAAGAGATTTTTTTTAAGTTTATTATTAGCAGAGCTACTAATCGTAGCTAGTCCAACCAAAAAAGTCAAATCAGTTTCATCGAAACGCTTGATAAATTGTTTGAGTTGGATAACATTCTGGACTACATATATGGCTGGCTTAACTAACTCAACTACAAGCAGCTTTCTAATGCAAGTAGGCCAACTCATAAAAAATTATATATTCAGACAACCCTTACCAAATGACCTCCTGCAAAATGTTGTAGTTTTGTATTTTGATTGGGGCGAAAAAAAAAAAATTGCCTTTTCATAAATTTAGACAATACTTTCTACATAACATTCAAAAATGCATTTTCTTCTCAAAAACTCCTTTAGTTTTTTACAAATATAATAGTTAGTTAGATGACTTCAATAATGGGTCTGGTGTTGCAAATTAATGTTTTGTGTGTTTGGTAGATTATACCCCGCTCTTAAAAATTGTTCCTGTAATTGAAGGGCCCATTCAATCATTGCGGGCGGTGGAGGGCGTCGTTTGAAAATTGTAAATATTAAAAAACCCCGATGTCCATATCAGATATGATATGATAATATTTTGGACGACCAAAAAGGAATCCAATTCAGTTAATCACGGCAAATTTTCGAAAACCAAGCAAAAAAATAAAGACAGGCAGTATAGAAGTTTTGAGATGAATTAACTAATCTACCCAATGTCCTACTATGAATTAAATGAAAGGAAATTACAAGGAATTACATGAGATCATAGAAGTATAACCTAGATACACACGCATAGAATTATAAAACATTTCAGTTTTATATCCGTCTGTGTGTCTCTCTATTCGCACGATTTCTTGAGAACGTGTTGGTCTTCTATAGAACAAATGATTTGGTATTCAATTATTTGGTTAAAAAAACAAGTAAAAATGCTAGAATTGGTTTAATACCAATTTCTTATCATACCCTAGATAAATTCCCTTACGTAATTTTATATATTTCACCCATTTGTTTGAGTTTAATTTTTGAATTAGTTTTTCGCATATAACTATTTATAGAACGGTTCGTCGGACAGTAAATATTTTTATAATCAATTTCATAGGATTTTGTATTCTGAAGAATTTTTTTTTGGTACAAACAAAAATATCTAGGACTGATCGTTTTCATATTATACGTAAGAATCTTAAATTTGTATATGGTAACACCCAGAACGGGTTGCCCCGACTTAGCCAATTTTAGAAATAATATATACATACAATTTTTATTAAACGTAGTGTACAAAATTTCAACTCTCTACGTTAATGGATCTTAGGCAGTTTACATATGTCCAAAGGGACGGACTAACGGACATGCAAAAATCAAAATAACTTTTAATATTATGCGTGGATGTCCAATCCATTTTGCTCTACTAGCATAATTTGTTTGCGTTACAAACGGAATGACAAACTTATTGTACCCTGTGAGGTCACCATTTAGGATATAAAAAGGGAAAGGTCAAGCTCGAAAATATTGGCGTAACTAGGTACGGGCCAGGCTGGCCGCCCCCTAGAATGCGAACTATTACAACCCCCCCCCCCCCCCTACCACAAAGAAATTACAAAAATTCCCAAAACACATTCGTTAATTCGTACAATCTTAGGCCTAAATTAAATTGAATTCTGATCGGGAATCGAAAACGCTTTAACGAGTTCTTTACACTGGTACTTAAGTTTAGTACCAGTACTAGGACTTGTTGTTGAAGTACAAGTCCCGATACTGGTACTCAAAAATTCTCAAGTATAAGTCCCGATGCTGGTACTTAACGCACTTACTGCAAATACCGCCATAACGCGAAGTACTTAAGCTCTTGAAAATTATTAAAATACGCCTTCTAATAATAGAATTTATCTGTATTTCGACAGTGTACCTCAAGGAATCTTACCACCTTCAATTTATATAGAAAGAAAACTAGCGCCAAATATGAGTAACTGTAGGACATAAATTTGACATTCAAGTGCCACAATTCGCTCTCTTCCTGCGCACTATGTGGGGCGTTGATTTTCATTGCAGATCTTGTAAATGCTACACAAATGCAATCAATATTTGATGTGACAATTGTTTTGCTAAAGGCAAAATCAAATACTGCATGAACAACTTCCAAAATTATATAGAAATTAAAACAAAAAAGCTTACACGATTCTGTTTCATTTTATATATTTTTGCAACATATTTTACGATATTTCGTGAATGGCAAACCTCATCCAGTTATTTAAGGGGCTATCGGTTTTTCAAAATTTTTGACTTGAGTTTTCGAAAACTCTTGACTTTTATAAGCAGGTACCAGTACCAGTATCTGGACTTGAACATAAAAATTTGTAAGTACCAGTACCGAAACTTGTACTTGTACTTAAAAAATTAGAAGTATGGGTCCTGGTACTGACTGGTACTTGTAATAAATGCTGTGCATTCGGCAGGGCGTCGCTATCATATCAGTTTCGTGTATTGAACTTGAGGATTCTGATTTATTTTTCTTAATATGTGAGAGAAGGAAAGGAGGGGATATGGAAAAACAAAGGTATCTGTTAATTTTGTCGTTTGACACCACTTTCTTTTAAAAACGTGCAAATTTCATTTTATTTTTTCCAATGATTTTAGAAAAATTTAAGTCGCGTTAGATGTTTGGAGTGGAGATAAGTGTCGCTTGGGTTCTTGCGATTAAATAAAAGAATGTATTTGCACAATAATTTAAATGTCCGACTAAAACTATTTCGTAAATACGCGTCGCCGTTTGTCTCGACAAGCCATGTATCATGCTTCTCAGTCTGCGGGTGCTTAATAACATTAACGAGAATGATAAAAAAGAATGGGAAACAATTGAAACTTTTCGTTGTTCCTCTGACCTTAAGATCGTAACCTTAACAAAGACTGCCGTATGTCAAAAGCTTTTCTTATTAAAATCGCCCCAAATGTGCACATCTAACTGCATTTGCAGTAGAATAAAAGTCCTGATCTATTTTTTTTTTTTGCTTTCTTGGAAGCGGAGTTAAGGTTTCACGTAGGAAGACTAGACTACACATTACAAAAATGCTGACGCGATGTCTGCCACTTGAAAAATGACAATTATTTTATGAAGCATTATTTAATTATTTTAATTTTATGAGAATTATTTTATTTTTTGTGTGCAGAGCCATTTTAGCAGAAATTATGTTCTAGAATTTAGATTTTGTTTCTTGTGGGTTCTGTAACATATAGGCTCTCTCTTAACCTCTGTAAATTAAGAAACTTTATGAATTTTTTAATCTATGCAATGTCATTGGCTCTACCCATTATATCAACATCTAGTAAGTACTCAGAGCATTACATAAAAAATGTCGGTCTAGGGCGGGGGGGGGGGGGGGCTTCGCAACATAATGTTTGTTAAAACCTAGTACAAAAACTGGGGGACCTGGCCCACCCCAGAAAAAAAGGCATTTAAAATTTTGTATTTTTTACTATATATTTGGATACCCGAAGCACCTCCCAGATTTGACCGAGGTGCTTCAGGTGATTGTCATACATAAATTTGCAGGCTTAGAGATTTTTGACGTACACTGGGAAAACGGGCTGTCCAAATATTTCTAGTATATTAAAAAGATCTTTGGTTTGTAAAAATTATAAAATGCTTATAAAATTTGTAATACCAGAGGAGTCGTTTCCGAGAAATTTCTGTAATATTATATTACGAGTATAAGCCTATTCATAAATATATACCAGCTGTGAGTTTCATGAGTTCTAAATGAATTCCTCCAAACTTTCACACTCTACTTCTTCTCAAAAAATGTTCATGTTCAGTAACATAATATTAATATTTTTTTATTTCTCAGATGATTTAGAAACTGTAGTTGCACTTTTAGTGAATGCTATATATTTCAATGGAACTTGGCAGAATATATTCCCTGATGTGCTCACGAACCCACAAGATTTAAAAGTCAATACAGAAAAAACAGTGAAAGTACCAATGATGATCAACTCCGCCGAATATTACTACTTAGAAACAGAGCGTTTCGGTGGAGCTAAAATCATAAGACTTGCGTACAAAGTATGTATAAGAAAATAATTATTTTCTCATTTAAAGTAGCTCGATATCGAAGGAATTATTTTATTTACTTTAAAGGGAGGACAATACGCAATGACGATTATGTTACCTAATAATCCTCAAGGATTAGATGATATGATTTCATCGATAAAACCAGAAGAGTTTCAACTTCTTCAAAATCATTTCGAGAAAGAGACAGTTTCAGTTACCATGCCAAAATTCAAATTTGAATCTACACTGCATATGAGAGAACACAATTGCTGAAGTGGTAAAAAAAGTTTCAAACTTTCCAATATTTATTTTATATTGAATTGTTTTTGTTTTTTCAGCTTAATATTCCAGAACTTTTTGATTTGAATACTTCTCTGCCTGGCTTGGGTACTGGATTTGTCCAAATTTCCGATGTTATTCAAAAAGCTGGAATTATTGTTGATGAAAAAAGGAACTGAAATCTATGTTGAAAACAGGTAGAGTTTCAACCTAATTACCATATTTGAATTATTATTTCTTACAGAATATTATGTTCACAGTTATAGACGTTGGCGATAGAATAAAAAGCTCTGAATTCAGAGCGGATCATTCCGTTTTTATTTTTCATTGAAGATGAGTTCACTGGAACACTTCTATTTGCAGGAAAGGTAACTGACCCATCTGCTTAAATTCGGTAGGAATCGAATGTATTTTTTGTATTGAAAAATTAAATATTTTTAAAATGTTGTAAATTTCATTTATCTATTTTACATATGCATGAATATAAAACCAAATAGAAATTAAATTGTTCGAACGTTAATAAAAAATAAAAGTTTATGACTCAAACACCACTTTATATATATACTTTACGTCTACAGATGATACTATCTTTTGCTAAGTTTCTATTTAAGGGGTTATAACGACGTAAAAGAAATTTTTCTCCAAAAATTTTGGGACTTGTTTTTTATTTTAAATAGTTTGGCAGATATTTGTTTTTTTATTTTATAATACAATATCAGATATATTCGAAAGAAAAAAAATTCATTGACTCAATTAATTTAGGACCGCCATTTCATGGTAGAAATGTTTTGAATACGTCAATTTAGGCCTGAATTAGGGCTAGTTTAATAAATACGTCAAAATTTAGGGCTCAATTGGGGCTAATTTAATGCCACATCCCCGAATTTAATGCTCTAGTATTTTGTTAAAAACTCCATGGATAATCCAACTTTATTAACAGTTAGGGCCACCACTACTGAAAGTTGGTGAATAGGTTCCAACTCTACATGTTGCATATCAAATTAAAGGTCTCACCTACCGGGTGGTGGATTCAGAAAACATTCTCGGGACGTTTTTGCCACCAGAAAACACAATTGCATGCCCTACTACAAAAAGACAGCTAGTACATCATTTCACATATATTTTCGGAGTTCTTTCATCTATGCCGACTAATGCCCTGCTGTAAACATTTTGCTCATAGGAAATCATATTCCACGTCTCACCAATTCCGCGCAATCGTGAGAAGTAGAAAAGTCCACTTTTTTACCCAAGAAAGTTGCTCAAGCTACATCCGATGCTAAATTGAAATGAACATTGTTAATAAAATATGCTCAGGGTATCATAATACACAGTAAAAAATAATTCCTTAAAATGAGTGGCAACAATTTGTGTGGTTAGGCATTTGTTGATAAGATTACGGAAAGCTCCACCTTGGAAAACTACGATTAGGATTTTATCCCTAAAATGTAGATAGGTTTTCTCCCTCAAAAATGTTGGGTTTTTTGGTTTTCCCCCTAAAATTTAGGGAATATTCCCTAAAATGTAGCGCATTTTCAAATTTGTTTTTTATGTTTTTCCCTACATTTTAGGGAATATTCCCTACGAGCATTCCCTAAAATATAGGGAATTTTAAATTATTGTTTTGTTTTTTTCCCCTAAAATGTAGGGACTATTCCCTAGAATTTAGAGAATATTCCCTAAAATGTAGAGAATAGGTGATGGCACCATACCACTCTCCACCATAGGTGAAGGTGATAGAAGACCACCCCTTTTAAAAAACATATGAATGAGCTGAATAGCTCATTTCTTATGGCCCATACTACTAAGTAGTACGGAAGTTGTATTGGTGTGCTGAGCACGCTCAAACAAAATATTGAAAAATAATATATGACTTGTTTTCGAAAACAATGTGTGAATTATATAAACAAAAATATGTTTCCATTAAAAATGCAGCATAATACCTAATTTATTGAATGTTCTCCTCCTCATATCCAAAAGAGCTAACATTTCGGGAATTTTACGGACTTTATAGGTTTTCTAGTGCCAAATACCTAAAATCATTGAATGTTCCATTGATTTGGGGAAACTAAACTGATTTTCCCTTTCTATCAGAGAAAATAACATTTATTTTTAGGGAAAAACGTATCTTAAATTAGGGAATGATCCTAATATTTTTTACAGTGTAGATCATTTAAGACACTTCTAATGTCCGGAGCTGTCGGGACTAAGGATGTATGAAAATTGGGCATTCCCATTTAAACAGTTATAGTAGATACTAAATTGCTGCCCAGCTTAGAATAGAGAGAAAACGGAATTAAATACATTCATATGCGCATTTTAAAACAAGAACAAGTTTCATTTTTGAACGCCTATTAAGGGGTTTCGGTAGTTGCCAAATTACAAAAGAATTAACGCTGCAACAGTATTAAGTTTCCGTTGCTTTACAGAGTGGTCGCTGCAAAATAAATATGTTTGTCTTACATTACCGTGTATCGAAATCGTTTAAAATTCTAGCCATGGTTGGTCGTTGATTTTTTGCAGATAGGCACTATATCCTACGATCTTTGGGCTCTAATATTCCAATTTAGAGTTGCTACCATCGTTGGAAAACAAGCGATTATCATTTCTTCTTCCACGGTAAAAACCTTATTTACATTTTAACACAACGTTACATATGCTTTGCTACATATACCCCTTACTTCGTATTAGTATGGTATCGAGTCATAGCAATGAACAACTTTTAGTTCAATAAGTAAGGTTAAATAATTGCTGAGCTTTTAAATTATTTTAAAATTAAAGAAGATACCCTTGTTTCACACTTTGCTCGCATAAATTAACAAATGTGGCTCCAAAATCTTATTTTTTCCCCATTTGTTTTCCATTTGTGCTAAATCCTCGAACTCCAATCATATCGAAGACAACATACAGTATAATGGTTGATTGCAGACATCGGCGCGGCGATGGTATATAACGCACCGACCCAATTAGCACGTACTGGATGTCATTCAGGCAATAAATTAGACCTAGTTGAACCCTAAAATGCAGGGAACGCTATTGTGACAACCTATTTTCAGAAGTGGTGGTTAGGACAAGATTTAATAAAGTTGGATTGTCCATGGATTTAAAAAAAAATAGTGGCATTATATTAGCCCTAATTGAGCCCTAAATTTTAACATATTCAGTACTTTTCTACCATGAAATGGCGGTCCCAATTTAATTGACATAACTCATTGGGGTAGGTGCCCCTACTTTTGTAGACCATAGTCATTGTTCAAGAACTATTTTGTTCTCTACGAAAGTTTTAACAAGTCAAGGTGTTACACCTTGGCTTTTGATGAGAGTGCAGCGGCTCTTGTACCACTACACCAAAATTATATATCTGAAAGGGAAGCCTTGATTAAGTGAACTCAAAATTAAAACAACTGTTTGCTACTAAAAAACAAGACTGACCGTTTATTACAAATTATATTCAATTTATATTAAAATTGCACTTAACTAAGCAAATCTTAATATGTTCCTACCTACCATTAATTGCGAAAATCAATACCTACATACATATTAATAATTTAAAATTGCAATAAATTGCTTGGCTATGCAAGGCGATAACAAAAAAAAACCGAATAACGAAATAACTTAAATATAAAATGCTTACCTACTTAAATTACAATCAGGCGAGTAATTCTTGCATTCTTCTCTTGCACCTTTGACTGGGTGTCATATTCATAAAAATATTTGCAATGACACATTGAATGCAAGAATTATTCGCTAGAATTAGCGTTATTGTTTTTGGGGGCAAGCGCCCGCTTATAGAGCAAGTAATTGCTGATTCTACGCGACCGTTGACCTTTTTGCCGAGTGCAAACAGTCATCGAAGAAAGCTTTTTCGGTGGCACGAAATTTTCCTATTTTCTTTCAATCTATTTCGCTCAAATTTTGTATGTTGGTTGAAACCTATATTATTAAGTACTTGTCGTAGCCGTTTTTCAAAATACAAATTTTTAGGCCAATGGTAGCTATTCAAATTTTGAAAACCCGAATTTCGGCCAAAATTTTTGATATTGTTAAAAAAGTACTAAATAACACAGTTTTCAACCAATGTGCTCAATTTCAGCGAAGTCGATTGAAAGCAAATAGGAAAAGTTTGTGGCACGGATTTTCAAAACCATTTTTTTGAGAAAAACGCATTTAAAGATTAAACTAATAAAAAAAAACAAATATTTTATACTTACAATTCCGTGACCAAAAAAGCTTCCTCAGAAGGTAGTAACTTTTCATAAAAATGTCTACGTTTCTTTCTGTATTCTATGATTAGAGTTCTACCAGAGCCGTGAATATTATTTACGGCTCTGGTGTTACAGTAAATATTAAAGCGAAGAAATTGAAGGATAATTTCAGGTAGGTAAAAACCGATTTCAGGTAAGTAGAAATGCCTATAACTTCATTATTTCTGCGAATTTAAGAAAAAAATTGTAGACTAATAGACAAAAGATGAATCTATATAATTATGATATTTTTGAAGAAAAAACAACAATTTTCTTCGATTGATTACGTGGGCGTAACCCCTTAAATTGCTCTTTCACCCATATTCGGGATTCCTTAATGCTTGGCCATTAATATCTAAATTTATGGAGTTCTAGTAAGATTGGATAGACAAAGTGAGGTTAGTACAATCTCTATAAGTCAATTCATAATCAAATCAGTTTGAGTTAAATCGCTTGATGAACTGAATTGTACATTATTGAATAAAGTGGATGGTTTGATGTGTGAAAAGTATTCGCCAAAAAAACAAAGGCGAGGGGGGCGATAAGGGCACAAGAAGTAAAATAAAATATTTTATGTTTTTGTTTAAGCTTCAGGAAAATCACCATAAGAAAAATCTATTGGAGTGGATCTTTCTTTTTTCTACTTTATCAGTGTCGAAACTTTAGAAAAAACCTTCGCTAGAGAGTAGATGTGCTTTATTTCGGCTCCCGCATTTTCTTAAATAAACGTTCTAATCCATTCAATATATACAGAGTCATATCATAATTTGAAATTGCTATCCAAGTGATTGCGTTTAATTTCTATTTCTGTTGGTCATCGTTTGGTTATAATTCTATAAGCAATAATTGAATAAGTGTCCACATATCTTCCGGTTTTTAATTTGTCCCGGATTGTTACTTTTCTAGTGTGTGTGTGAGAAGCCGATATTTTTTGGTTTTTTTTTTGTTTTTTCTCGACTTCTACAATGTCAAGCAAGTCACAAAAAAGACAAAAAATTCCCTCAGTCTCATCTTCTGAAGTATGCAATCCAATTTCCACCGGAAGTGCATCCAACAACAAGCAGACAGAATCAATGGAAGCCCTTCTCTTAAGTTAAATCAACGGTCTACTACAACAGCTCGAGGCGCGGATTTCAACAAAGATTGAAAATGACATCAGTTGAAAACATTGCTAATGTGATTGAACATCCCATATCGGACTATTCTGAAGCCTTCCAAAGAAATTCGTCTAAATCAAGCCACAGCCTATGCAATTATCGAATTTGGATGGTTTCTCTTCATCAAGCTCTATCTACATTCATGAAAGTTTGACACCGCTCAACAACACTCTTCTTCGTGAGGCGTTATAGGCTCGCAAACTGGGGAAAATCTATTCTGCGAGAACCAAATGCGGCCTAGTCTACATTGAGCTGAACAAAGATGACCGCGATGTTAAAATTATTAATCATGAATTGTCATAGGAAATTAAATTCTGCCTGTGAACTAATAATCGCCACATCATTAGAGCTGATGATGTGTTTACTCAAAATTATGGATTGTGGACTCTGGTTGTAAATATCTAGCACTTTTGTTATTTTTGTTTGTTTTTATTTAGTTCTTTGGCACATTACAAATTTTTCTTTCTTATCTGTGTTTTCTATCGTTAATCTAAATAGTTTTAATTTTGGAATTCTTTTTCTCTTTTTTTATTATTATTATTGTTTTTCTTTTTAGATGAAAGTCATTGTAATAACTTTTAATTGCTTTTGGGTTAATCAATGTGCCCTTAAGCGCTGCTCCGACATTTGCCGCAATATGCTTGATTGTGGTTAGATTTACAGATTTGGACAGGGTAGGAACCTTGTTGAAAATTATGTGTACTCGATCGTGGAATGAATATTTGTACCATGAATGCTAGGAGCATCCGAAATAAGATTGATGAGTTTCGCTATATTTTTTCTGGTTCAAATGTGCATGCAATTCTGATCGACGAAACGTGGTTAAATTCTGACTGATTGTCACCTCTCGTGGAAATCCCTGGTTACCCGTTGTTTCGTAACGATCGGAAAGATCGATTGGGTGGTGATGTGGCAATTTAAGTGAAGGACTACTTTAAAGCGAAGCTTGTACTTTCGTCAAAGGAGTCTCCCATAGAATTTATTAGTATAGAGGTTAAGTCACGAAGCAAAACTGTGTATTGTGCGCAGTATACTGCCCACCTAGATACTTTGATGTCAATAACGCTATGGAATTTGAAAATTTCATGTCACGTATATCTGAGACGTATCCAAATGTCATTCTAGGAGGAGATTTTAACGTAAATTAGTGCCGCCAAGATAATCAGAGAGATCGATTTCTGTATTTCTTACAGACTCTAAACCTAACTGTCGCTAACAACTTATTTTATTGCAACCAGTCGCTCGTTACTACGTCTTCTTTTGGTTACTGACAGAGATAGGGTACTGTCGCATAATCAACTTGATCCACCTAGTACAATGGATCACGACATTCTCTTCCTAAGCTATGATATACCAGTTACTCAAGAACCATCTTCTCTCGTGTACTCATACCGTGATTTTAACGACATTGATGGGAGTTCTTTATTTGAGGAATGTTTTGACCTACCTTGGGATAACATATTTTTGTGTGATTCAGTAAACACTCAAGTTCAGATCGCCTCCTCCCTTATTGATTACCTCTATGCAAAATATGTACCTATTAACATAAAATGCAAGCCTATTTGCAGTGGTTGTTCGTGGTTGTCACCTCATATTCGATCTCTCATCTCTGAGCGTGAATACCTGTACCAACGGTGGAGGCATACTCAGACCAATGAGGCACCAGTTTTATATAAAGCCAGAATTTCAGGCCTATAGTTTGGTTGCGAAATTTACCTCATGCAGGTGTCTGTGTAGCTAAAAGGAACAAAACTACTTGTGATTTAAATCCCGAAGACTTAAACATATTTTTCACGTCTATCAGCTCTGTCCACAGTGGCAGTCAGTTGACTGCTTCTCATATATCAGCTGGTAATCCGATAAGAGATATGTCATCTAATACCAATACCAACTTGTTCTACTTTCGTGGAGTCGACTACAATGAGCTTGTGGATGTTGTTAATTCAATCAAGTCTAAGGCAGCTGGGCCTGACAATCTTCCACCTAGTTTCATTAAGCTTTTTTTTCCCCTTATTGCTAAATTCGTTTTGCATATAGTGAACTCATGCTTTACGTCCTTCCTATTGCAAAGAACTCTTCTCCTGAAACACCAGCTGACTTCCGCCCAATAAGTTTATTATGTTTCATATCCAAAGTCTTAGAAAAGCTATTATATAAGCAGGTAGTCGAATTTGTCAAGGCCAATAATTTTCTTGCAAGTTGTCAATCGGGTTTCCGACGCTTGCACAGCTGTGAGACTGCAGTTCTGAAGGTGACCACTGATTTGAGGATGTCTTTGGATCAGGACAAGTTCAGTGTTTTGGTACTTCCGAACTTCTGGAAAGCCTTCGACAGTGTGGACCATCGTATCCTTCTCCAGAAACTTTTAATTTTAGTAGTTCTGCCATCGCTCTAGTAAAAGATTTCTTGGCAGACCGCGGCCAACGAGTATATATGTCTTTACTTTGTGGGATGCCTCAAGGTTCAATTCTGGGACCTTTGTTATTCAGCTTATTTATCATAGATCTGCCAGATGTAGTTCAAGATGTACAGATTCACTTATATGCCAATGATGTACAACTCTACCTTAACCAGTCGATCGGTCTTCTTGAAGACTTTATTGAACGAATACATTGTGATTTGTAAAGAATTAACACCTGGGTCAAATGTAATCGCTTGATACTAAATCCTGCAAAGTCTCATTGTATTAAGTTCTATAATAACGGTTTAATTGAAATCCCACCAGTGACTTTAAATAATGTTTCGCTGCCTATTGTAAATAAAGTTAAAACTCTTGGAGTTGTATCGAATCACCACATGAAATGTTGTGATTACATTAAAGCCATGGTCAGCAAAGTTTATGCAGGGCTCCGATGTCTATGGCTTTCATCAAGTCTGCTGTCTGTTAGCATGTGCTTACAATTAATTAAAGCTTTAATCTTGCCCCACTTCAACAATGCAAAAATGTGCTTCCCAAGCTGGATAGCATCTGTGCCAGGAAAGTCATTGTGGAATTCAACGACTGCTTTCGGTTTGTTTTTGGGGCTGCGAAGACTCGACCACGTTTCGCCTTTCCTTTCGAGTTTGCTCGGATGCTCCTTGGCTACGTATTTAAAAAGGCGAGATTTGGTTTTCTTATATTCTCTTCTTAGCTCGAACAGACCAGGGTACTTACGCGAATTATATCAATTTACAGAGTCACAAGGTAACAGGATCATATTGCTTCCACAATTTCATAAGTCCTGCACGGAAGATTCTAATCTTGTTCAAACAACTCGTTTATGGAATAATCTTGCGTTAAATGTTCAGAGTGTTGACACTGTGGGCGCGTTTAAGAGATGCATTGACACATACATAATTTAACACTATTATTGTCTTTATTTTCTAGTAGTCTTAACTTCCTCTTTAATTAATAAGAATTTGTTTGAACTTCCTTTAAATTTTTAATTCTTCTTTTAAGTAGTTACTTTTCTAGCACCGCTTTATATAACGTATAACGGACAAGATGTGAATTCTTGTGTACAATAACTGCAGATAAATATATTATTATTTGGCAATATTCAAATTATGTGCTAGAGATGTCTTTTTAATTATGTCAAACCACATCATTGTGGAGATTTCCTTCCCGAACCATTATGAGGATCATGCTATACTATTGGTCATTCTGATAACATGCCTAAGGAATCTCAGTTAGTTACATTTTGTACCACGTTTGGAAAGTAATAGTGTCATTCATAATTGATTCTTTGTTGGTAATTTAATACAAGGAGTAAGTTGTTAAAATGTCAACCTCTTTCGTTATGATCCACATCTCCTTCATATTTATAATTGTTAGGTAGATGATTTCTTTCAACTTCGGTGGTAAACAGAAATCCACGACCAGAAGCAAAGGTCTGGTTACTTTTTGTGATGTTGATCGGCATTAGTAGTTTTATGTAAGTGACGAGGATGCATGCAATAGAAAATGCCGTTGATCCTTGCATACTCTTTGTTTAGATCATGCTACCAAACGTCCTTCTATTACTGTGACGACTTACAGTCAAAGTTTGGTTATCAAACTATATCTCATATACGTACACTTTAAGGAGCATTACTGAAACAAATTTCTGACAATCAATTGTCTACTACCAATAATTTAATGAGATCTATACAAACTGGGCAAATATTGAATTGTTAAAGTTGAGAGTAGTGGTAACTAGGCCTAGGACCATGTGGACACCGCGACCAGGGTTGATCAATTGTACCTTCCTCTACTAAGGTGGTTAGATAAAATCGAGTCCTTTAACGATCTCGATTTTTCCTCTTGGGGTTAGATTGCAAACCCTATTTGGAAAGATAAGTGTAATTTGCAACCTTAAACCTGCAAGCGCTGGACACCCATATATAACACGAATTGAGGTTTCATCTTCCTCTTCGCACAGTCGACACAGTTCACGGTCGGATTTGCCTATCTTCTTTAAGAAATGAAAAAAATATATATTTAATTACTTTTGTATGATTTATATGTGATTTATAAAGGAATAGATGCTTTGGACTCGAATAATAATTGCAGCTTAAATATTAATTATAATGTACCACAAATCTTCATCCACACATGAGACCTATAAGCGGCCTATGCTTTTCATCGGAAGTATTGGAAAAACTAATGAATAGGCAATTAGTTGATCATTTGCCTTTGAAAGAGCTTCCAAGCAGATGGCAATCTGAGTTTTGTCGTGACCACAGCTGCGAAACTGCAGTACTGAGAGTGTTCGCTGATAACAAAGCTGCCCTAGACCAAAAGCGCTTGGTTGCGTTGGCACTGCTCGATTTTTCGAAAGCTTTTGGTACCGTTGATCTTGCTTTAGTTTCAGTCCCACCGCTTTCACCTTTATTCGAGACTTTCTGGCCGATCGAAAGCAAGTGGTAAAAGTAGGTTCAAATAATTCCTGTTACCTTCTTCTTCAGTCCGGCGTTCCTCAGGGCTCAATACCGAACCCTTTGTTATTTAGTTTATTCATAAATGATTTCCCTGAAATAATTCGGGACGTCAGCGTACACATGTATGTTGACGTTGTTCAGGTCTACCTAAATAGACCTGTTGGATTAATTGAGGGCTACATTGCTTTGTTAGCATCAATGACGATTCATACAAAATCAACTTTTGGTCCAAAGATAACGCCCTAAATCCAAACCTTGCCAAGCGCCAATGTATTGTATTCCATAAAGGCACTTTTAACCAGCATGATTCACATTTTGTGGTCTTGGATGGTACAATGTTAAATTTCATAGTTAAAAATGAACAATCTTGGCATTATTTTGAACCGACATATGAAATGCTGCGACAATACAAAATTAATGATCGGCAAGGTTTATCTTGAACTTCGTATGCTCTGGATCTCTGCTAACGCATTATCTTTCTAAATTCGCTCAAAACTGATTAAAACCCTAATTCCACCTTACTTTACTTTCGGCATACTGATTTTCCCGAAAGTCGAAAGCGTTTGTGTTCAAAAATATATTTTCAATTTTAAAAATTATTTGAGGTTTTGTATATTTTCCTCAATGTAGTTCCGATACTCTTTGTGCTAAAAGCATTTTGAAGTCCTGTATACTTTACCAGTCCAATAAATAATAATAATTTTGACTAAATCTGGATGAACCGAAAGATTATAAGAGTGACCAAAAAACTGTCGCATGAAATAGAACTACTATTTCCGTATATTCAGAATGAGAGAGCTCTTGAGAAAAACAAGTAAATAAATTGCGCGTTATCCGTAAGAATAATTAGACATATGGCGTCTAAATTCTAAAATTATTTCCGTAAAAAAATACATAATAAACAAAAAACAAAAAGGGAACCACCTTGAAAAAATCTGCGTCATACCTGTTTATTTATCCAGTTACGATAAAATTCTACAATGTGGTGAAAAAACACTTGTTAAAAGACAATTTTGAAGCTCGTGTAAGGAAATATATTTGTATAAAAATGTAATCACTCATTTTATACCAATCTTATCTGCTTAACTAAGTGAATATTACAACAACTGTCACCAAGTATTAGAATATAGATAATATACGATCATCAATACATAAACAACTACATTTGGTCTGGAAAATTATTTCGGAATTTTATTATGTATGAAACGTCGATCAAAAGTTCGTCATGCTTCAATTTTAATTTGGAGTATAGCAGCGCATATCATGGCTCAATTTAGTACGTTGTTGTTATCAGTTTTATTGTCGAAGTTACAAAAAAACTGGCTTCGTTTGAGTTTCTTTCTTCTAATTAAGTGCACTAATTTCTCATAAATTACAGGTGGACTTATTTTATTCATTCAGTGATCACTGATTGTATTTACTAATGCATTGGATGATGAAACTGAATTCCAACCTGTTTTGGAAAAAAAGCACGATGAATTTGAATGGATAATTTTCAAGGCAATTGCAAGCAACGAAAAGGACAAAAATCTCATCACATCACCGTTTTCTATAAAACTACTTCTTTCACTTCTTGCGGAAACAGCAACTGATGGATCAGCCAAAGAAAGTAAATGAAGCGTGCTTTACGCAGCATATATCATTTCACTAGTCACCAATCAACGCACGGCATAAGCAGCGCTTATACCCAATTAATATACCTATATAAATAAAATTAAACTTTAACTGATCACATCAATACCAACTAGATAGAAGCAATCTCACAAAATCGTAATTAACCAACCCAATGATAGTTTAGAAGTTAGGCAATTCTAGCCATTTGGAAAAAAAACAGATTTTCGTTTTATGGAACACAAAACGGGTCATAAACCCACTCCAATAACTGATAGGAATACCGCTGAAGATTTCCTTGGCTGGAGTGAATCTACGTACGGAATAGCCAATAGTCACCTACACGGCAGCCCCATCAAAGCAGAAAAAAAGCCAAGATTAATAAGAACACTAACACTTACAAAATACGAGCGCATCTGAGTACTGCTAAGAGCACTCCACTCCTACAAGTACCGAGAAGTAGCACAAATAACAGTAACGTATACTAGCCAACTTACTCACATTCTCTTATGCATGCTTTTATAAAAGATAGCCGAAGACATAAATAAGTAAATCCCACGCTCTTAAGACTAATCCCCTGGGTCCAACAGGAAAGACGGTTCCCATACGTCAATATTACAAACTCCCTGGATCAACCAGGAACAACCTAGATGGTTCACACACATACCTAAAAATATGAAGCGGCATAAACTAACGCTGCTCAGATCATAATATCAAAAACCTACGATTCTCAGACTATCCTACATCCTATAAAATCTCCAAACGTGACAACGGGCGTTGAGGTCGCTCTACGCAAACGAAAAGACAAATCATAGCAATAAAGATGCATCCTCACACATAAAATATTACGCAATACTATCGACCAGCTACCTTTGCCGGACTAATATACTTTCGTCACTAATTCCAAACGGAAAAATAGGCGTAGGCTACTCTCTACTCAAATGGAAAGATTAGCCAGGCAATCATCGCAGTTGGCCTTCAGAAGAGCGACCTCATACAACAAGTGGGAAAAACAGCTTACCCATCTACTTCGATTCTCATGCAAATCTCACACTATTGCCAGTTTTCACAACTCTTTATAAATGCACCCAGCCTAACCAGTCATAGCAGGCAACATCAAGTGTCCACCAATTAATAGAATAAAAGTCATAAACCACGCAGATTGCGTTACTCGGTCACACAACATTTCATTATTTCTATCCCAGATCTCACAATACCTGCAATTGCAAGCAAACGCACCTCCAATCGAAACTCGATGAAGTTCTTTAGTACCTGACTATATAATACCTCGTGACTAAACTATCATGAACCATGACATCGTCGCAACGATTCACAGCTAGTCTTATATCGAAACATAGCTGCAAACAATCTCGCGCTTGTTTCTTTTGAGCTTGCCAAAGTCATGCCAACCTGGTATCTGCGACTGTTGGGAAACGGCCCTCGTAAGTGTTAAAACCTCTGTACGCAACTCGGTAAAGATAAATTATATATCCATATTCTACATGAATTTTCTTAAGCGTTTGATTCGGTAAGGTACTCTGTCTAAATTACTTGTAAAGTTGTCTACTAATTTTCAGTTTTATTCGACTACAGTTTCCCTTGTTGGTAGTCAGTTCTTTTGTCTGGCAGGTTGCAGCGGTGGTGCGCCTCAGGGATCTATTTTGGATCCTTTGCTTTTCAGAATGTATATCAATGACATACCTGAGGTTATTGAGGACAGTAAAATTCATATCCTCTAATGGAGGATGGTATTGAGCGATCAAATTCTGATTTGCAGAATGTCTCAAGATAGATATTTATTTGGGGTGTTCAGCCGTTGGCCTCACATTCACTGCGACCTGAAAGATCTATTGTAAGTCCTCGTTCAATTTACTCCATTTATAGATATAGACTTTTAATGAAGTCCAGAGCCATTCTGGGACTTACGTTCCACACGTAGTTTGGTGGAGCAAAAGCACGTTCGAGGTGGAGTAACTTCCGCCTGGCCAATGCTTTGCAAATGCACAGGACGTGCTCCAAGGTTTCATAGTCATCTTGACATCATGAAGTCGCAGTCAAAGCCACCTTTCATGGGTAATGACCGGAGACAGCTCTATAATCATTTTGAGCTTTGTTCGGCTAAGAAGTAAGAGTTCTTTTGTTTCCCGCCTGAGTTTTCGATAAATATTTTTGCTTGACGAAGTCCCTGTAGCCGTTCCCAATTTTTCATTATTCTCCCAGCTATTTATCTTGAGATATCTTGCGTTGGACGGATAATAATAGATTTCTACTGAACCCCCAAAAATCCCAATCCTTTCCATTTTATCAACTACATTTTGATGTTTCTGATTTAACGCCAGTTTTTTCCAATAATGAATTTCTAGCATGTACTGATCGTGTGCGAAACCTAAGAATTTTTCTAAACATCCGGATCAAAGATTGTCATCAGTTTAATCAGATGTCGGGAAAAGCTTATGGTTGTCTTCGACGGCTGTGATTGTACTCTGCAATTTTACCTTTGAACATTCGATAATAATAAAGTTCCTGCTTCTGCTCTACCTTACAGCGAGCTGCCTATTATTTCCTACTCACTTGGATTCTGTACGCTGTACGGTCGATGTTTGTACCAGATAATGGAGAGCAGACGTGACTGGCGTATTCAAGCAGTGCACTCACAAAGAAAGTGTAGAAGCGCAATGTTATACTAGGATTCGAAAACTTTCGGGACCAACGTTTTATAAAACCCAGCATAGAACTACTCTTGGATACCATGAAGTTTATATGAGAGACAAATTTCAATCTGTGGTCACATTTGACACCTAAATCACATACTAAACCCACATGACGAATCGAGGAATCCAAGAGCTCATTATCGCAAATGATTGGTTTCTGGTTCTTGTGGAACGTCGTAACCTCAAATTTTGCGATATTAAGTACCAAATTATTGCTTTTGCACCAATTATGAAATTTGTGAACATGTTCACAATCGTTAACAGATATAATCTGAGCGTAAAGATAAAAGTCGACAGTATAAATCAAGACTTTGAAGTACCTACCAACAGGGAAAATGTCGTCAATAGATAGAATAAAAAGCAGCGGGCCCAAATGACTACCTTGAGGTACGCCGGGTGAAGCTTTCAACACTCTAGAGATAGAATGTCGGAATAAGATTTGATATGTTCTGTTGTCTAAGTGAGAGTCCGTCCATTTTTTACATGTTGGTTGAAATCCATACTTTTCCATTTTATCACGGAGTGAGAAAACTTGTCGAAGGCTTTACTAAAATCTGTATAAATACAGTCTGTCTGGTAGCCTGTTGAAAACTCGCCAATGGTAACCGAATTCCAACAGGTTAGTGGTTGTAGACTTACCCGAAATAAACCCATGTTGGTTTGAAGAGAGCAAATTCTTGCAAGTTATTGATAGCTGAGAATAAATGATAGATTCGAATAATTTTGGCATGCAGATTAATTTTGCAATAGGCGCATAGTTAGTAACTTCTTTGTGGATAGGTATGATAAAACAATTTTTTCATAGGTGGGGAAAACAACCATTTATCAACCGATTTTTGGAAAATAATTCTCAGCGGAGCTGCTAGGGCAAGCCATCATGACCTAAAGAAGGCTGGGGTTATTCCATCAGGACCCTCTGTGAAATCATTTGGAAGCCCATTAATATGATCAAGAAGATCCTCTTGTGCAACTGCATTATTTAATGAAATGTTATGAGAATCGTTCATATGACCGAAGTTGTTTTTGCGAGGTTGGAAATTTGATGAGGAAAAAGCATTGTCAAAAAATGAAGCAAACATATTTCAAATATCAGACAGATCATCATTGGCAGAATCCCTGTACCTTATGGTATTGGGATAAGTAACCCACCCAGGGTTAGGCTTTTGGAGGGGGGGGGGGGGGGGGCATTGGTGCCCAAAGTCAAAAAGGAGTTGGAAATAAGGGATCTAAAGTCGCATCTTGCGCCCATTTGAGCACTTAAGAGCTGCTATTATACATTTAACGGTTTTATTGTATATTATCGGACTTTTAATAATATACAGATTACATTTTATACATAATTTGGAAATTATCTTCAAAAAACTGACCTTCTGGAGGGGGGTGGGTCCCGTTCGTCCCATTTTTCTTCGTATTGATAAACTTAAGAAAGATGCACGCATGCTTTGAATATATACATCATAAAGGTAGGTAAGGGGAAAGTTTTTTGAACTCCTTGTAGGATGTGAGGAAGTTATTGTGACTTATAATATTTTTTCCATAACTTTTCCACAATTTGTTCTTTTTCAACATTATTGCTAGACAGTAAGTAAGTCTACTGGAAAGTTCCGAAAGATTAGCCTTTATAAAATTGAAGAAGTATTGCGTTTCGTCACAACTTATTAAATTTTCGGTTTCACACCAATATGTAATTAGTAGTAGGGGGTGATATTTTTGTAGAGTAGACATTATATCTGGGCTAGGATCAACTAATAAGTTATCCGCATCAGTAGAAAATACCAGGTCTAACTGCCTGCCCATGTCATTCTTTACATTACTGATTTGGCTGAGGTCAAGATATAAGACAGTGTCCACGAATAGTGATTTCCTTGTTGTCAAGTCATTAAAAGGAAGATAGTCAACGTCATGCACATTGAACTCCCCTTTGTATATTGGCTAAGTTCAAATCACCAAGGAGGGCAGGATCCATCTTGCCATGGATAAAATTAGATGTTGAAATGAGTAGGTCGACCTTTGTCATCAACAATTCTTATGAAGTCTGTAGGAATATAGCAACAAATAATGTATAAGTTAGATTTTAAGAGATTTAGCTAAGAGTAATAAATTTAATGTCGAGAGTGTTGCAGAAACTGGAAGTCTCAACCTGGCTGCAATTAAACTGATTTTTACATCCGTGGAGTACGCTGCCGCAACGAGTTACAGAATCAGTATGTCTATCTCTTCTAAAAATTTGATATGAATTATCAAGGATTTCAGTAGAAATCGGTATATTTTTAACCAATTAAATTTCTCTTAACTCTGTCAGACGTTTTTACTTACTGATACCTAGGTTTCAACGTTCCATAATAAAGGACACCTACTTTGTTCTAGCTATTCATGCCTGGAATAGTTTACCAGCTGATGATCAACGCGTGAGTTCGACTGATAGGTGTTAATGCTATGTTGGGGAAATCTTGGCAATGATCGAGTTCATATCGTTTCTGAAATTTTAGGTTAATTGGTATTTGCCATTCATTTCATTTTATATTCCCTTAATTTTATACATTTTCTTTTTATTTATTTTCAACATACATTTTACATTGTGTGTTTAGATTACCTTTTTGAATAAGTTAGTACTAAAAAGAAATATAATCTTATTTTACCTTAACCTTCTAATAAATTTTAATTTGAGATTGGTGTGACCATGTAAAATTTTGTATCTTTACAATATATTTGCATACTTGTACTGATAAGACGTAAGACTAGAGAGCTGAAATTTTGTACGCGGCGTTCCGTATGAATTGAAACTCTACGTTAGATACTGAGATGTTTCCGTGCAATCATCATATAAAAATTTTCAGATTTGCAACTTCTATGGTAGGCGATCAGAGATAACCATACCGATGAGACCTCTCTGATTCGAAAAGTTCAATAAATAAATAATAAATGCATTTTGTAAATTTATTGAAATTATTTTCAATAAATTATTGAAATTATTTTCAATAAATTTCGGTCTGTTAGAGGAGAAATCTCCTTCACATATTTGTTTACATTCATAGGGGAAACGGACTGTCACAAATATGTCTAGTATATTGCAAAATCTTTTGGAGTATAAAAACTATTAAAAGTTTTAATGTCGGGTGAGTCGTTTCAGAGAGAGATAGAAAAAACAACATTTCAGTATATTGGCTCTAGACAAATATTTACTTTTTCCATAGCTCAGAATTAAAATTATTTGTATTGATCATACTATTATATTAAGGGACGTAAGCCAATTAATAAAAATTTACCAACTCTGAGTTTCAAGAGTTCTAAATAAATCCTTCCACAAATTTCACACTCCGCTGGTCGTGGCCAGTAACATAATATTAATATTTTTTTTATTTTTTTATTATCTCAGCTGATTTAGCATCCATAGTTGCACTTTTTGTAAATGCAATTTATTTCAAAGGAACTTGGCAGGATATATTCCAAGATGTGTTCACGAGCTCACAAGATTTTAAAGTTAATGCCGAAAAGACAGTGAAAGTACCAATGATGATAAACTCCGCCGAATATTACTACGTAACAACAGAGCGTTTCGGTGGAGCTCAAATCGTTAGACTTCCGTACAAAGAATGTACCATACTCGAAAAAGTCTGCGTTCACCCGCTAGCAATCGGATAGTAACGTCAAAATATCAAAAGCGAACAAATATTTTCCAGATTTTAATTCATATATTTATTACATATTTCTTAAACATTACACATACAAAATCATTTATTTCGCTTTCACAGTTTTTTAGATAACGGCACTTTTCACACAAAACACTCAAAAATGGGACAGAAAAAGTCTGCGTTCACTTGTTGAATTTTGGGATTCCCCAAAATATACCGCTTCAATAATGTACCCTTATAAGGCTTTATTGCGTTTATTATTCATTCCTAGTTAGTTTAACTGATGATCAAGTAGTTTCTTGCAGAAGTTATTTTGTGAATTAAATTTTTACTTGGCATGGAAAATAAAAGGAATGAAATTAGTGTAGGTGAAAGAAAAATCATAATAAATTTATGGAAAGATGGGAACAGCTACAGAGAAATAGCGAAAATAGTGGGAAGACAATATTCGTCAGTTCAAAGAGTCATAAACAATTTCAAATCGACAGGAGAATTCACCTCCAAGCCTCGTTCCGGCCGCCCATCGCCAAGCCGCATATAAACAAGCCAATAGAGTTTTGGAGGAATATAGTCTTCTCAGACGAAAGCAAATTCTGCATTTTCGGCATAAAAGGGCGCAAAATGGTATGGAGAAAATCAGGAACAGCACTCCAAAAAGAAAACTTGCTTCCCACTGTAAAACATGGTGGTGGTGGAGTAATGGTGTGGGGATGTATGGCGAGTAATGGCGTTGGGAAGATGGAATTTATTGAATCGACAATAAATAAATTTCACTACCTCAACATTTTAAAAAATAATTTGAAAGAAAGTGCCAGAAACCTCGGCTTAGGTACGGATTATTGATTCCAACATGATAATGATCCGAAGCATACAGCCGAGATTGTAAAGATTTGGTTACTCTACAATGTCCCAAAACAGCTACATACACCCCCACAATCACCAGACCTTAATCCCATCGAACATTTATGGGATTCACTAGAAAGGAGGGTTCGTCAACACTCAATTACAAGTAAAGAAATGTTGAAATCTGTATTCAAAGAGGAATGGGAGAAGACAAGTACTGAGGAGACAACGAAGCTTGTTAATTTAAAACCAAAAAGATTCCAAGAGGTCCTGAAGAATCAAGGATACCCAACCAGTTACTAATGAACTTCGAATTTTTTTATTATCGTACATTTTATCACTTTTGTTACAAGTGAACGCAGACTTTTTCTGTCCCATTTTTGGGTGTTTTCTAAAAAACTGTGAAAGCGAAATAAATGATTTTGTATGTGTCTAATGTTTAACAAATATGTAATAAATAGATGAATTAACATCTGGAAAATATTTGTTCGCTTTGATATTTTGACGTTACTATCCGATTGGTAGCGGGTGAACGCAGACATTTTCGAGTATGTGTATAAGAAAATAATTATTGCCCCATTGAAAGTTGCTCGATATCGAAAGAATTATATTATTTTCTTTAAAGGGAGGACAATACGCAAAGACGATTATCTTACCTAATGATCCTCAAGGACTAGATGACATGATATCATCCATCAAACCAGGAGAGTTTCAGCATCTTCAAAATTATCTCGAGAAAACGGAACTTTTTGTTATAATACCAAAATTCAAATTTGAATCTACACTGCATATGAGGAAAACAAAAGTTTCAAACTTTGCAATATTTATGAATATTTATTTTTTATTGATTTGTCTTTTTTTTCAGCTCAATATTCCGGAACTTTTTCCTTTAAATAGTTCCCTGCCCGGCTTGGGTAGCGGATTTATCCAAATTTCCGATGTTATTCAAAAAGCTGGAATTATTGTTGATGAAAAAGGAACTGAAATCTATGTTGAAACAGGTAGAGTTCACCTAATTACCATATTTGAATTATTATCTCTTAACAAATATTATATTCACAGGTATAGAGGTTGGCGAGAAAATATCTGGAACCCTTAGATTCGAAGCAAACCACCCATTTTTATTTTTAATTGAAGATGAATTCACTGGAACACTTCTATTTGCAGAAAAGGTAACTGACCCATCTGCTTAAAGTCGTAGGTAAATAAAAGTGTGTTTTTTTTACTGAAAACTGATTTTTAAAAATTTTTAAAATTATGTTTGTTACAGTAGTACTAAATTTTATTTATTTCGGACTTTAAATAATTTGGTATTTTATTTTGAACTCTTATGACAATTGAATTTACAAGAAATTTTTTTCATTTAGCATTTTAAATTGCCTTGTTATTATAAGTTTTTTCTTGTTTTTAAATTTTATTTCAAGAATTTACTGCTAAAATAAAGCATTTTTTATCATACTTTACTTTATTTTGAAAAACCTAGCAATAGTGTGGCAGTGGAATTTTTTGCCTGTAAGCTATCTTATGTGCTTCGTGCATACGAGTAAATAAATTAATAAGCAATAAATAGCTAGGAATATGAAACTAAATAAAATTTAAAAATTTTGAATGTTAATAAATTTCATTATTACACGCTTCAACTAAGAATTGTTAATTTAATTTTTATCGGCAAAAGTTTATATCTGAAACATCATTAATTGCCTATTTTCTCCACAATGATGGTAAATGGCGCTCTCGTTTCCGAATTAATTAATGACTTTAAATTGCTCTTGCACCCAATTGCTGCATTCTAAATCGTAGGCCACTAATATCTAAATTTAAGGAGTTCTACAGGCAGTAATCAAATCCGCTAGCTCTAACAGTCGTTCCTTTTGCAAGAAACTACTGAAACAGCTTCAATTATAGTTAAACTTCATACCAAATTGGATTGACAAAGTTATGTTAGTACAATCTCTACAAGTCAGTTCATAATCAAATCAGTTTGAGTTAAATCCCTTGATGAACTGAAATATACATAATTGAATAAAGTGGATGGTTTTTTTGTGTGAATAAGGCGAAGGAAAATATCCGCAAAAACAATAAAGGCTTAGGAAAAAATAAAATATTTTATGTTTTTGTTTAAGCTGCAGGAAAATCACCATAACAAAAATCTATTGGATAGGATCTTAATTGTGGAGATTTCTTTCCCGAACCATTATGAGGATCATGCTATGTTATATTATGCCTAAACCATCTCAGTCAACCACATTTTATACCACGCTTGGTACGTCATAGTACCATTCATAACTGATTCTTTTTTGGTAAAATTGTGCAGAGAGTAAGTTGCTAAAATGTCCACGCCTTTCGTTATGACGCACATTTCCTCTTTCAAAGTCGGTGGGAAAAACAAGCCCACAACCAGAAGCAAAGGTCTGGTTACTGGTTTTATGTTAGTGACTAGGATACATGCAATAAAATGTGTGGTTGATTCTTGCATACGCTTTGTTTAGATCATGCTACCAAATGTCCTCCTTGATGACTTACAGTCAAAGTTTGGTTAGCAAACCATACCTCATATATGTACAATTTTAAGGAGTATTACTGTAACAAATATCTGCTAACCACCCCTCTACTACCTAGATTATTAATGGCAGCTCTACAAACTGGACAAATCTTGAATTACTCTTGGAAAATTTCCACGCCCAAGTAACAATTTAAATGCTATTTTGTTTTACTCAGGTTATTTAATTGTTTTATTAAGGTTTTAAAGTTGTTAAATAGTTTTATGATGATTGTAAATCATGCCAATTCGTCTCCTAAAACAATTGATTTTATTGTGATGATTTAAAGACCTCCTGGAGAGTAGTAATAAAATTATTTAACATTTAAGTCCATTTGTACTTATAAAAGTTTTATGGCTGTCAGAAATTCAACTAGGATAAAACCATTAAGCACCAAAATAGGAATTAAATACTACAGGGTTTTGCAATAAGAGGTGTTATTTTAATTAGCCCGCTATTTCGGTAGATGTCACTTTTGGAGCTGTCATTTTTTGACACTTAACAAGTAGAAACTACGCCATTAATAAAAATGGAACGATATACGATTCAACAACGCATTGAAATTATTAAAATTGAAAAATTAAAATGATCCGGAATTCCATCGAAAACTCATCTTGAGTGATGAGGCCCATTTCCACCTCGATGGCTTCGTCAACAAGCAAAATTGTCGCATCTGGGGCTCGGAAAACTCAAGAGTTATTGTTGAAAAGCCTCTCTATCCTCAACGTGTGACTGTTTGGTGCGGCTTATGGTTCCGCGGGGTCATTGGACCTTACTTTTTCGAAAATGAGGCTGGAGCAACAGTTACGGTGAATGGATTGCGCTATCGACAGATGATTAATGATTTTTTATGGCCGGAATAGGATGGTATTGATCTGGACGACGTTTACTTTCAACAAGACGGCGCTACGTGCCATACAAGCAACGTAACCACTGATCTTTTATGGGAAAAGTTTCCGGACCGTGGTATCTCTCGAAAATCACAATTGGCCACCGAGATCTTGTGACTTAACACCTTGCGACTTCTTCCTTTGGAGTCACGGAAAGAGAAGGTCACTGCCAACAGCCCAGCGTCGATTCAAGACCTCAAAGATAGAATTCGTGAGGCTATCGAGGACATAGGGCAGCTACTTTGCGATTTGGTTATGGAAAATTTCATGGAAAGAATATGGTCCTGTAGGCGTGGTCGTGGTGGTCATTTGGTTGACATTATTTTCCATTATTAACGGCATATCTTCCTCTTTATAATGAAATAAAGATCCGATCATTTGTCTCAAAAAATGGCATTTTTCTTTGAATATCAAAAAAACACCTCTGATTGGAAAACCCTGTACTTGATTTTACTAAGGATGAGGCGCCAAGACTATTGTATTAAGCTCTGATAAAACTTAAAAATAAGATTCATCAAGGTTATATTAGGAAGCACGGACGGCTACTTTAGGTCAAATTTAAGGGACAATTTGGTCTAGAGAGCTACTGGGTTATGTAGGAATCTGTCATAAAACTATTATATACAGAGGTTTTAGGAATGCATTTCAAAATTCTTTCACAAAATCATTTTAAGATTAAGAGACTTAGTCAAATGCCGTATAAACCTAGTACGTCTTTCCAAGTGTCTTCGTCATGTTATATGCACAAATATTGTATTCCTAGGTCTTATATAAGATTTGTAGCGCTAGATTTGATGGGGCGAAATATTTCTTACACCTTTTAAGAAATCCAAGATTATTATTTGACTCTCAAATTTGAAATAATTTTTGGCGGATTTTGGTCTTGTTTATATTTGGATGAAACGGTAATGTTGAAAAATGGTGCTGCCACAGAATGCTAGATATTGGTGGGGATTTTGAATTACTGGTTGGAGATATCTGTTAAAGGGAGAGGGCAGACCTTTGCGATAGGACGGATGAGAGTAGTTTTCGGTGTTTTAATGGTAACTGCTCGCACTAAATCATTATGACCAATATGAGTTTCAATAATTCGTCCAACTGGCCATTTTCCTATGGGAATTTGGTCTACTTTTATTAAAACGAGAGTTCCAATTTTTCGATTTTCCTTTTCAGTCTGCCATTTATGTCGTTAATGTAAAGTATGGAGATAATCTCTCGACCACTGCCTCCAAAAGGTGTAGGAGAGCGATTGAATGTCTTGCCATCTCGTGAGAGGATGTTGGAGAGGATTGAGTGTGGAAGGTTCACATGTAATGAGGATATGACGACCTGTTAGGAAGTGTCCAGAAGTGAGGATATTATAGTCAGTTGCATCATTGGACAGAGCGAAAAGAGGTCTGGCATTTAAGCATGCGTCAATTTGAACTAAGACTGTGTAGAGTTCTTCATAGGTGAATTTTGTATTTTTAATGGTTTTGTAGAGCTGGCGCTTGCTGGATTTTACACCAACTTCCCATAGGCCTCCAAAGTGAGGTGCTGTAGGAAGGTTAAAGTGCCATGTATTAACTTGGTTAGCAATTTCGCTAGCTAGATCGACTTCGATTGCTTTGATTGATTTTTCTAGATTTGACTGTAAAAGTCGATTGGCTCCAACGAAATTCGTACCGCAGTTAGAATAAACATGTGAGCAGAGGCCTCTTCGTGCAACAAATCGTTTTAGGGCGGCTAGGAAGGCTGGTGTGGACAAATCAGAGACGAGCTCTATATATATGACCTTAGTGGCTAAGCAGACGAATAAGCAGATGTATGCTTTTGTTATCTTCGTTCCTCTTATTGTTGATGTGTTCATGTCAACCGGGCCTGCATAGTCAACCTCAGTATATTGGAAGGGTAAATATATCCTGACTCTAGCTGAGGGTAGAGAACTCATTAAGTGAGTATTAGGCCTTGCATTGAACCGAAAGCAATCAACACATTTGTGGATGTGATGTCTAATCGTATTTCGGGCGTTTAGTAACCAATAGTGATTCCTTATAGTGCTAAATATTATTTGGATGCCATGGAACGTGTAATAGTCGATGTGGTCTATAAGAATATTGGTTATATGATGGTTATTAGGGAGTTTTATAGAATGTTGTAGGTCATAATTTAACTGAGATTTTGTAAGACGACCTCCAATTCGGAGAATGTTGGCAGAGCCGAGCGTAGGATTGAGGGATAGAAGTCGAATCTTTTTAGGAAGCGGCAGATTTTTTAGTAAGTGGGAGATTTCGTTGGGAAATGTAATGTTTTGGGGCATTCTAATTAGACATCGTTCCGCCATTTTTAATTCGAATACTGATAAGAATTGAGTAGTCGGATGTAGTTTGCGTACATTATTTATGAATCGGAGACAGTAGGCGGTTATTCTTATCGTTTTTTGAAATGATGAATATTTGTGAAGCAAAGGAATTTGTTCATCGATTGTAGTAGTGAGAACCTTTAATTTCCTTTTAAGCGTGAAACACAGTGCTGGCTTTTCCAACCTGGCCGGCGTCACCAACTTTGACAGTTCTGTAAAGTTGGTGAGGCCGGCCAGGTTGAGGTTGAACTCGAGTAGGTCTACTTTCTACTCTGCTGAAACTTTTTCAGCTTTGACAGCTAATTTTTGTAATCAATTGATGCCAGCATTGTTTACAGGAAAAAGTGTACGGGAAATTTGTTGAAAAAAGGTTTTACAAACATATTTATCGTGAAAATTTATTCCTGCTGTAGTAAATTATTACAAAATAATTTCAATTTTCAAGCCAATAGCCCAAATAAATGCTATCATATAGAAGTTGTCAAAGCTCGTATTGTGAGCTGCAAAAATTTGTAAGGCTCATCAGGTCGAGGTTCTTAAAGTTATACTGAGGTCGAGGTTGGAAAAGCTAGCACTGTGTTTCGGCCTTTATACTCTAATTGAGTGTGCACTTCTGGCGTTTGTTGAGGCCAGAATTGTTCATCTTGCTGTAACCAGTCTGAACCATTCCACCATATTGATGCTGTAGCAAGGTATTTGGTAGAATTCCTCTAGATGTTATATCAGCGGGATTGCACTTTGAAGGAACATTTTTCCATATGGCTAGTGGAATATTCTCATGTATTTGGGAGACACGGTTAGCCACGATCGTTTTCCAGGTGAATGGGTGTTTTTGTAACCAAGCTAGAATTGTATTAGAGTCCGTCCATGCTGTAATTTTAACTGTTTCATGTTCTAAATCAGTGACAACATGTTTAATAAGTCGGGAGAGCAGGACAGCACCACATAGCTCTAGTCCAGGTAGTGAGACTGGTTTTATGGGAGCTATTTTGGTTTTTGCTGTCATAATTTGTACTCCGGAGATCTCATTAGGATGTATTTTGAGATATAAAACTGCTGAGTAGGCATGATTGGAGGTATGGCAAAAACGATGTAGTTCCATCTCACGTATGTTAGGCTGGTAGCCTATCCAGCGTGGAATCTGAATATGCTGAATGGTATGTAGTTTATCTTTGAAATGATTCCATTCTTTTAAAACTTCTGCGGATACAGAGTCGTCCCAGTGGCATTTAGAGAGCCAGAGTTTCCGAATTAAAATTTTGGCGCTAACCAGCCTAGTGGAACGAACAAAGACGATACTTCAGACAGTATTATTCGTTTGGTGTATGTGGTTTTTGGTACGGGAGTGTTGACTTTGAAAGAGAAGAAATCTGTTGTTGGGTGCCAGCGAATGCCGAGAGTTTTTATCGATTCGTGTTCTGAAAATTCCAGATTCGTTTTTAACTCTCGATGCTCTAATGAAATATTTTTTAGTAAATCATGATGGTTGGCTGTCCATTTCCTTAGGTTGAATGTTCCTGCGGCTAGAGCTTCAATAAGCTCTTGTTGTAGTTGTTGTGCTTCGCTTAAGCTGTATGCTCCCGAAACCAAGTCAACCACATAGAAATCTCTCGTGATGCTTTTGGTGCGAGTGGGTAACTACTAGCTTCATCCTTTGCTAACTGCTGCAAAGTTTTAATGGCGAGATATGGTGCTGGTGCCGTACCAAAGGTGACTGTAGTTAAGGCGTAGTCTTTTATTTCTTCCTGTGTATTTCTCCAGGTTATTCTCTGGTAATGTTGGTGTTTAGGAGACATCTGAATCATCCTGTACATTTTCTCAATATCTGCAGTACATGCAAATCTGTACAGTCGCCATCACAATAAGGCGGTCCAAAGTGTTGGTTGGATTGTGGGTCCAATCAGTAATTGTACATTCAATGATCTATCATTTGATGTGCGTGCTGATGCATTGAATACAATTCGAAGTTTAGTGGTAGAGCTCTCTTTGAACACTGCATGATGCGGTAAGTAGTAGATTGGAGTGTTATCACATGATTTGTTTTCTAATAGTAGTTATGTCGGTGGAATAAGCTTCATGTGTTCAAGATGAGCGTATTCATCAATACAAGTTTTGTGTAGTTTATACAATTCTGGATTGTTGGATAGTCTTTTCTCTAGCTGCAAGAATTGTTTGACAGCCATATTTCTAGACAGCCCTAGCTGTGATGTATTATAGTCTATGAAATGTAGATTTACCTCATATTTCCCAGAGGGTAATCGTTTTCTTGTTTCCTGATATTCATCCTCGCATAATTGATCTTTTGGTGATAATTTGGGCCTAGTGGAGCATTCCTCTAGTTCCCAAAATTGTGTTAACTGATTGACTAAATCAGTATTTACAATGGTGTGGGTGGATAGCATTATCGTCGTCATGCTTTTTGTTTCTGGTGCTGATGCTATTAAGATTCAGCCAGATTTTGTATTTTAGGCAGTAGGTGTATTGCAAGGTCCGCTTTTTATGCCATTTGTGAAAATGGCAGCGTAAATATCTGCTCCAAGAAGAATGTCAATTTCTCCTGGAATAGCGAATTTAGGATCTGTTAGAGGGAGATTTTCGATGTGTTTCCATTTTGAAACTTCGATGATTTGGGCTGGCAATAGTTCAGTGATCTTTTTAGTTACAAGCATGTTGCTTGTTATATTAAAATTTGAATGTAGCGAATTAGTTGTGACTGTGGCCTGTTTTAAGGCTCTATTCGTGGGTGTCGCGTGAAGTCTAATTAATTCGTGGGTGGTATGAGATCCTTTAAATTGTAATCGTTTAAAGGTTTTTTCGTTCATGATGGACGCTTGAGACCCAGCGTCTATTAGTGTTAGGAATGCCATTGTGATTCCGGATGGTGCAGTGATGTTTATCGGAGCAGTAGAGAGAAGAGCTCTTTTCATATTTGACGTTAGGAAATTCTGAATTTGTTGTTCATCATTTCTACAGGCGGGTGTGATTTGCTTGGCTTCCATGTTGGAATTTTGGGTGGACTGATTTGGTGTTTTTGAATAGTTTTGCTTGTAGTGGAGCAGAGTGTTATGATTTTTGTTACAATGATTACACTTTTTGTTGCTTGTGCAGCTAGTAGTTGTGTGGTGTCAAGTATATAATTATTGGATCCTAATTTTCAGTGCTTATTTCTAAGTTTTTAAGTGCTAGTAATGCTTCGGTTATGTTATCTAATAGCCTTTTACTATTGTCGGCGGTATCATGGTTTATGGTTGTGAGAGACAATAATTTTTTTAAGTGCACATTATCTAGGATTCTCTTGTTTGAGTAGCGTTCCTTTCAGAGCTGTCAGGCTGGTTGATAGTTTGCGTCCCATACTTCATAACGCCTGAGCAGCTTTTCAGCTTCTCCAATTAGATGTGTCTTCAGAAATCTTCAATTATTGTTCTTGTGAATTACTGAGTTAAACAAGTCATGAAATGATATCCATGTAGAATATTCTCCATTGAAGGTTGGTAGCTTGATTCTAGAGAGTCTTTCATTGTTACATGAGCTTGTGCTGGCATGTGTTGTATGTGGAGGATTTCTGGCAGACGGCGTTGGTGTTAGTATGTCTATGTCTTCTTCCATGACAGCAGCCTTTTCAATGTAGTACTCCTGAACCTCGCTAAATATTTCATTCGTAAAATAATCTAGGTGAAATCTTCTTTTGTCGCTCTCTTTTTAATTTCCCGATACCGCGTTTGGATTTCTTTCCAATATTCGGTAAACGTTTATAAACGTTTCTCTGTTGATTTTACTGCCTTCTTTTTGCCCTCTTTTTAATGTCTTTTATATAGGTCTATGATTAGTTCTTTGACCTCGAGTTGAGATTCAAACAATTCTGACATACAGTCGATGGTTCCGTCTCCATCGTCAGATATTATGGATTCGCCATTTTTGGCCAGTTTTTTATAGAGTAACTTATGATATTAGGTTATTTATATTTGACCAGCTGAGTTATCCGGCTTTGGAGGACCAATGTGAGATCTAGTCTCGAACATAAGGGAGGGTGCCGGTTTAGAAATATAAGTTTTATTGAATTCACTAACCTAAATATCACAATTCAATTAATTAAAAATTCAACTCAACAATATCTTAATATCTATTAAAACTTCTAATACTATTAAAATTCAGTTAAAATTCAACAACCACAACAATGACGACAATTTAAAAATTCAAAGTAAAAATTCAATATTAAATTCGTGCTGCTGTGCCCACACGCTCTGTCCTTATTTTCGTTCCTGGAAAGAAGAAGAAGAAAGTTTTTACTTATTCGAATTTAGATAACGATAAATCTAAGCATAGAATAAAAATTTCAGAGAAAGAGAACCACGATGTAGCAGAATTAACCTTAGCCTGCAACGTGCTGAAGCGTGTAAGCAGAATTATACATCTGTTACAGCGAGCATTGAAACGCGTAGGCAGAATTATACTCCTGCTAAAACATGCTGAGGCATGTATGCAGAATTACACTTCTGTTGCAGCGAATGTCAAAACGTACGAGCAGAACTATACTTCAGTCGCAACGTCCTGGAGGGTGTAATCAGTTCTGTCACACGATTGGGGATCAAGTGTCATATTTAAGTAGTGTGGATTTTAATACAATTAGACTTCTGTATGAAAAAGCGAACAAAATTATACGTTTGTTCAAAGAATAGGAAACAGATTAGATTCTGGTGGAGGATGCTTTCAGATTAGACGCTGAAAACCAAATGATAATTTTGCTGCGGCTCGCCGCACTTTTATAGCCCCCGTGAACAGCTATGTGCCAGCTCCATAAAGGGCTGTCCTGGCAACGCTTGCTTCCTTTTGGTCCAATTTTGATTGTGGCGACAACAGCTGTTCGACGTAATGTCATTAGATGACATTTCAAAAATGTAAATATGCTGGAATGTGTATTATTAGGTGAGTTTGTTGCTAATTATATATATTCCAATAAAAATATTATTACTTTTGAATATTTATAGATGGAATGAACTCCGGGATATCTTGTAGGAGGGATTCGAGGTGGTGAAACTCCTTGTTCAGATAATTTTATTTACTATAAAGTATGATTCCTTGTGGGGTTTTGTTTTTTGTTGTTGGGACAAACCTTTGCATCTCAGGATGCAGGAAATCTATGAGGGATTTATCATGCGGGGTCGGAATTGACATATATGTGGACTGAGCAAACCACCTTGAAGCTTCAATTGAAATCTGCGTCATACCTGTTTATTTATCCAGTTTCGCTAAAATTCTACAATGTGATCAAAAAACACTTGTTAAAAGACAATTTTGAAGCTCGTGTAAGGAAATATCTTTGTATAAAAATGTAATCACTCATTTTGTACCAATCTTATATGCTTAACTAAGTAAATATTACAACAACTGTCACCAAGTATTAGAATATAGATAATATACAATCATCAATACATAAACAAGTACATTTGGTTTGGAAAATCATTTCGGAATTTTATTGTGTATAAAAAGTCGATCAAAAGTTCGTCATGCTTCAATTTTAATTTGGAGTATAGCAGCGCATATCATGGCTCACTTTAGTAAGTTGTTGTTATCAGTTTTATTGTCGAAGTTACAAAAAAACTTGCTTCGTTTGAGTTTCTTTCTAAGTAAAATAATTTCTCATAAATTACAGGTGGACTTACTTTATTCATTCAGTATTCACTTATTGTATTTACGAATGCGTTTGTATTTCCTCTGGATGATGAAACTGAATTCCATCCTATTTTGGAAAGAAAACACGATAAATTTGAATGGACAATTTTCAAGGCAATTGCAAGCAACGAAAAGGACACAAATCTCATCACAGCACCGTTTTCTATAAAGCTGCTTCTTTCGGTTCTTGCGGAAACAGCAACTCCTGATGTTAGAGCACAATTAGCATTTAAAGTGCTTCCTTCTGTACCACCAGGACCATTAACTTATGCGTACTACACTAAGACACTGGAATCCTTAGCCGTGAGTAATGTTTATATTTTCAAAATTATATTCGTAACTGTAAATAGTTTCTTTTCGTGCGCTTTCTTACGTCTATATTTAGTATGAGAACAAGAATTATCAACTGGATGTGAGTACAAAAGTCTATATTGACAAACATCTAACTCCAACTAAAAGATTTTTAAAAATTGCTGAAAGCTATTTTAACACGGAAACTGAAAAACTTGACTTTGATGATAGAGTTAAATCAGCAGAAAATATTAATAATTGGTGCTCGGCAGCAACACATGGCCATATTACAAATATCACCACACCAGGTATGTAGATGCTCAGATGAAATTCATGAAGTATTACTAAGTGTACGCGTACGATTAAACGGATCAGCCAAAGAAAGTAAATGAAGCGTGCTTTACGCAGCATATATCATTTCACTAGTCACCAATCAACGCACGGCATAAGCAGCGCTTATACCCAATTAATTTAAATATCTAAATAAAACTAAACTTTAACTGATCACATTAATACCAAGATATAGATATAAGCAATCTCACAAAACCGTAATTAACCAACCCATTAGGAAAAACAGATTTTCGTGTTGCGGAACACATAACGGGCCACAAACCCACTCCAATAACTGCTAGGAATACCGCTGAAGATTTCCTTGGCTGGAGTGAAACTACATACAGAATAGCCAATAGTCAGCTCATCTTAGAACTGCTAAGAGCAGTCCACTCTTCCAAGTGCCACAGTTACCGGGACGTAACACAAATAATAGTAACATATTTAGCAAAATTACTCACGTTCTATTATGCATGCTTTTATAAACGTTATCCGGATACATAAATAAGTAAATCCCACGATCTTAAGACTAATCCCCTGGGTCCACCAGGAACAATAAAGATGGTTCCCATACGTACAATATTACGAACTCGCTGGATCCACCAGGAACAACCTACTTGGTCCACACACATACCTAAAAGTATGTAGCGGCATAAACTAACGATGCTCAGATCATAATATCAAAGACCTACTATTCCCAGACTATCCTATATCCTATAGAATCTTCAAACATGACAACGGGCGTTGGCTTCGCTCTACGCAAACTAAAAGACAAATCATAGCGATAAAGGTGCATCCTCACACATAACTCGTCACTCGTCACTCACTCGTCACAAATTCTTACCACAAGTGGGAAACACAGCTTACCCAAGCAACAGACATGTCCACTATTCACACAAAATGAGAAATAAACAGAATCCCGAGACAGCACTAGTAGAATTACCAAAGCCTAGAATACCAAGCCATAACACATCTACTTACATTCTCATGCAAATCTCACACTATTGCCAGTTTTCACAACTCTTTATAAATGCACCCAGCCTAACCAGTCACCAATTAATAGAATAAAATTCGTTACCCAGGCAGATTCCGTTTACATAAATATACTCGGTCACACACAATTTCATTATTTCTATCCCAGATCTCACAATACCTGCAATTACAAACAAATGTACCTACAATCGAAGCTCGACGAACGTCTTTAGTACCTGACTAAATAATACCCCGTGACTAAACTACCATGAACCATGACATCGTCGCAACGATCACAGCTAGTCTTAAACGGAAACATAGGTGCAAACAATCCCGCAATTTTTCTTTAATTTTTTTTTAGTCATGCCAACCTGGTTCCTGCAAATGTTGGGAAACGGCCCTCGTAAGAGTTACAACCGCTGTGCGCAACCCGGTGAAGATAAATAATATATCCATATTCTACATGATTTTTCTATTTTTTTTTATTCGGTAAGGTACTCTGTCTAAATTACTTGAAAAGTTGTCTACTAATTTTCAGTTTCATTCGACTACAGTTTCCCTTGTTGGTAGTCAGCTCTTCAGTCTGGCAGGTTGCAGCAGTGTGTGCATTAGGGATCTATTTTGGGTCCTTTGCTTTTCAGAATGTATATCAATGACATACCTGAGGTTATTGAGGACATTAAAATTTACATCCTCTAATGGAGGATGGTATTGAGCGATTAAATTCTGATTTGAAGAATGTCTCAAGTTAGATTTTAGTTTGGGGTGTTCAGCCGTTGGCCCTACATTCACTGCGACCTGAAAGATCTATTGTAAGTCCCCGTTCAATTTACTCCAATTATAGAGTTAGACTGTTAATGAAGTCCAGAACCATTCTGGGATTTACGTTCCACACGTAGTTTGGTGGAGCAAAAGCATGTTTGAGGTGAAGAAACCTCCGCCTGGCCAATGCTTTGCAAATGCTGAGGACATGCTCCAAGGTTTCGTGGTCATCTTGACAAAAGCGGTATCATGAAGTCGCATTCGAAGCTATCTTTAATGGTTAATGGCCGGAGAACATCTCTATAATCATTTTGTGCTCTGTTCTCATAAGAAGTAGGAGTTCTTGTGTTTCCCGCCTGAGGTTTCGATAAACATTTTCGCCTGACGAAGTCCTTGTAGCCGTTCCCAATTTTTGATTATTCACCCAGCTTAAGATATCTTAAGTTGGGCGAATAATAATAGATTTCTACTGAACCCCCGAAAATCCCAATCCTTTCCATTTTATCGACTATATTTCGATCGGATTTAACGCCTGTTTTTTTCAATACTAAAGTTCTAGCATATACTGATCGTGTGCGAATCCTAGGAGTTTTTTTAACTCCCATATGAAAAGTTGTGATTAGATTAATCATAGATCGGGAAAAGCCTATGGTTGTTTCCTAAGGCTGTGATTGTACTCTGCAATTTTACCTTTGAACATTCGTTCAATGCTAATAAAGTTCCTGCTTCTAGTTTACCTTACAGCGAGCTGCCTATTATTTCCTACTCACTTGGATTCTGTACGCTCGACAAAATTAACAGTTGCATTCAATGACTGTACTAGGTTCGTCTTTGGTCTAAGAAGATTTGTTTAAATACGTTTCACCACATTGTAACCATCAGCTTGGTTGTCCTCTGAAGGGATATATAAGGTGTAGGCTTCTTGCATCCCTTCATACAATTATACACTCCGAAACTTATTCACTATCAGAACCAGCTTAACACAAGCTTGCTGTTGTGACACGTTTAATTAATTGACTTTCAACAATGCATGCGTTTCATCACTTTTTCGATGTTAGTTTTAGTATGGTAAACTGTATGGTCCTTCGAGCCGGATCATGTACAGCTCTATGGTAGATGAGTGGACCGATTTCGATAGCTATTAGGTATATTACTTGCGCTCATTATTATTAACAGTAATGCACATATGCACATTACGTTCTGAAGTTAGACCTTGCGGAGTTAACATGCAACAGATATAGCCTTTTCAAATTGTGCCTAATCGTGAAAAGAGATTTTGTTAAGCAACAACGGAAAATCAATATTCGCGTTTAAGAGCCCATGCACAAAAGTTACATCGTCAGCCATGCGACGTTAGCGAGTGCATATTTAAAAGCTTCAAGCAATCTTCGTAGGGTGGAAGAATATTGAATTATTCCAGAGTAGGTGCCTGAGAGCAAATCGTAGGAAATTCCGTTGTACAGACTCGATATGGTCGATGTGTGTACCGTAAAGTGGAGACCAGATCTGGCTAGCATCTTCAAGAAGTTCTCTTACAATTCAAGTGTACAAACGCAATGTTATGGTAGGATTCGAGAACTCTTGGCACCAACGTTTTATAAAACCCAGGATAGAACTACTTTTTAATACTGTATAGTTTATTGGGAGATAGAATTCATTCTGTGGTCATATTTGACACCCAAGCCATAGACAAAACCCACGCAACGAATGATTGGTTTCTGATTCCTGTGGAAAGTCATTACCGCACAGATTTCGATATCGAGTACCAATATGTTGCTTTTGCCCTAATCGTGAAATTTTTTATGGTCACACTGCACATGTTCACTATCGTTCACAGATTTAATCTGAGCGAAAAGTTAAAAGTCGCCAGCATAAATCAAGACTTTGCTGTGCCTCACAATAGAGAAAATGTCGTCAATAGATAGAATAAAAAGCAACGGACCCAAGTGACTACCTTGATGTGCGCCAGGAAAAGCTTTCAAGACTTTAGAGATGGAATGTCGGAATAATATATGATATGTTCTGTTGTCTAAATAAGACTCCGTTCATGTTATAAATGTTGGTTTAAATCCATTAAAGTCTGTCTAAATACAATCTGTTTGGTGGCCTTTTGCCAACCCGCCTATGGTATCCGAAAAAAATTCCAGCAAGTTAGTAGTTGTGGACCTGCCTGAACTAAAACCATGTTGGTTTGAAGGGAGAAAATTCTTGCAGGAAACTAAGAGCTAAGAATAAATGATGGACTAAAATACTTTGGGCATGCATGAAAATTTTACAATAGGAAAATAGTTAGAGATTTCACTTTTAGGTATGATACAAGAATTTTTTCATAGCTTCTAAAAACAACGACTATCGAGCGATTTTTGGAATATAATTCTCGGCGGAGCTGCTAGGGCAAGCCAGCATTAACTAAAGATGGCTGAAGTTATCCGTTGATGACCAGCTCCTGGAAGCCCATTTATATGATCAAGTATATCCTCTTCTGAAATTGAAGAGATAGTGAAAGAAACGTTATTGGAATCGTTTATATGACTGAAGTTGCTATTTTGAGGTTGAAAGTTTGACGAGGCAAAGGCATTGTCAAAAAAAGAATCATGATATTGGGGTAGTTGTCCGTTTCTTTCTTCATATTGATAAATTTAAAATGTATGCACGCATGCTATGAATATACTCATCATAAAGTTTAGAGGAAAGTCCTTTGAACTCGTTATAGGATGTGAGGAATTGTTGTGACTAATAATGGCGTTGTCCCTCATGTAACTTTTCCAGAATTTCTTTAATTTTAATTTTAATACGCTGCAGTTATTAATTGAACCATGGCGGAGATGTTTTAGAGAACCGCTAATGCTCGCGGAGAACGTGAAAGGTAAATAAATCGAAAAGAATTGTGTAAAATTTAGAAACGACTTCGTCAACGTTATTGCTAGACAGAAATGTGTTGAAGTCAATAGATGTGGGTCTACTGGAAAGAAAGATTACCCTTGCCTTTTCATAGCAAACAAGTAATTAGTAGTGGGTGTGGGGAGGGGTGATATTTGTCAAGAGTAGACATTATAACTGGGCCAGGATCAACTAATAAATTATTCGCGTCAGTCAGGCGCGTATCCAGACCTTCAGCCTGGGGGGGGGGGGTCACACCTAAAATGCTCGAGGGGAGAAAACAGTTGGAAGTAGTCGCTTTTAATTTTTTGTTATCATATTTAAGTTAGATATCACAAAACCCAATTTTCGGTTTGATTTGGAAAACCTTTCGATAATATTATCCACATCAATGTCGATCTAGGTTGGACAGACATTAAGGACTCATATCCAGATTCTCTTTCTCGTGCAAAGATTGTAGAAATAGTTGTGACGCAACCTATTCAGTCACGGGTGAAGTAAGTGAATGAGACTGAGAGCTTGCACGTTGATTCACATACGAAAGTACAGGCAAAGCAACGCCAATTACCGCAGGTTTTTATTTTTGTAGTCTTGCCGTAAAAATTGTGAAGAAAAATTGTAGAATCAATTTTAGTGACATCAATCCAACTGATCGTTTTCAGCAACCAGTAGTGTATAAAAATTCGGAAGAAAAATGTATGCTTGCTTACGGTCATAAATATCTTTAGCGGCCCAGATCAGCTAAGGCACCTGAATCAGTATAACTCTTTGGAACCATTGTCCGCCACCAATAGTGCATGAAAAATCTAAAGAAAAATTTTCAGATCTTTCTAAGAAAACTGAATGCTTGTGCCCTTGTCCGAAAGAGTGAACCACCAGAATCAATGTACCAATTCGTTTGGACCGTTGTTGGTGAATAGTTGTTCATTCAAATTCTTAAGAACAATTTGCAAGTGTATTTCTAAGAAAAATTTAATGCTATAAACGTTAAAATTTTGAACAACTCTTGAATCAGTGTCGCTATGAAAAATCATCGGGTGGCTAGACGTTCATTGCATGGAACTAGGGTTTTTCTGTGTTCCCAGATCTGAGGGATTAAACCCTTTTTTAAGGGATTTTTCCTTGAATGTTCGGTTGAAGCACAAAACTTTCAAATTAAGGGATTTTGACTGAGTAAGCAAATTTAGAGTATTTTCTTTATTAATATCACATGTAAAAAATATTTCCAGAGCCGAGTGACTGTTTCTATTTGATTGTGAAGGACTTGTGTACTGCGACTATGCTATACTATGTTATATTTGTTACGTAATAATAAGCCTACCCCAATGCGCTACGGTTTACGTGTGCTTAGTTTCCCGTTGGTCTATTTTGCGGAATATCTTGTATTGGAAATAAATTAGTAAACTAGAAAGATAGTAAATAGTGGAAGAAACATTAGATATTAATATGACATATTTCTTCATTAAAGGAAATGGCGAATTCTAAATTTCAACTCCTCAAAAAAAAATTTTTTTTAATTAAGACAGTTTAAAAAAGTTGAAAACAAAAGATATGTCAAGAAATCTTCCGATTGCTGGTTGGAAAACGAAAGTAAATATAAAGCCTGGATTCAAAAGCACAATGACCGAAAAAAAGCTAAATACAAGGTTTGCGGTTTTGAAATTAGTTTATAATTCAAATCTTCAAATAATTTATAGGTAAATAAAAAAGTAACAAGAATAAGTAAATAAATATTTTTCGCATTTGAGTAAAAGCCTTCACTTTTTGGGACACTCATATTTTTAAAATTTTGTTTATGCATTTTTCTGGTAGAATATCTTTCTAGTTCAGATGTTCCACAAATAAAACTTTTATTGCAAGACCATAGATTTATTCAATGTGATAATTTCGTTCTGAAATAAATGATTTTGTTCGAAATTGATTATGTCACTTTACAAACCCATTCTTAATGTATTTTAAAAGATTTCTTTGAGATATGGTATTAAGGGCTTTTAAGGAATTTTTATATCCAAAATGAGGGATTTTCGTTGGCAAGAATCTGGGAAGATGGATGAACCGTAAAACAAAATTTGTTAAGTCAAGGCTTAAATACAATTGCGACGGGCAACGGCAAACGACGAAAAAATGCACAGCGTCTTATGCGAATGCCCAAATTTCGACAGGTGACGGTCAGCGGTGGACGAAGTTGCCGTCGGGATTGATCAATTTCTAATTTTGCCGTCGTCGCCACAAAATCAAACGAATGTAACTGTTGGAGCATTTATTTTTGTCAAGGTTGTAGGACGCGCGTCAATTTCAAAACAATGAATTTTGATGAAAAATTGATGAAGTGTCAAATCATAAAATAATTTATGATATACAAGACACCCAGTATAGACGAGTTGATACAAAATGCATGGTTTGGATGAATATTTCGAGGCTATTAAATACAAATGGTAAAATTGTGATATTTTTGGCATATAGTTTGATTTTAATTTAGTTAATTTCTTTATTTTAAATTTTCCCTTTCCACACTTTGGTCCTTTGCAATTCTTTCAAAATAATATAAAATATTCTCAATAAAAATCTGTTTCAAAACGCTCAAAACATAATAACAAATAAAATCTCATCACAATCGCAGCTTTTCGACTACCTGATTTCGCGCTGCCATCCACCGTCGGAAAAACAGATACGTAAAAAAAAATGTATGATCGCTTACCAATTTCTTAGAAACAATAACACTTTTTAAACTCGAAATTGTGTTCTTTTTCATATATATATGAGTAATGGGCGCAACAAAAATATAAAAGCATCTTCATAACTGTGCTGCTAAGTATCACGTGCCATTTTCCAAACAACCAAATACTAAAATAAATATTCATTCCAAAATTACTTACAATCTTGTGACAGGAATGATAGATGACTTTTCGGCACTATATAAAAACGGAAGAAAATTTAAAAAAATGTGTACACGCATTATACCCAATCCAGTATTACTACTAACATCACCGCGAAGGTTAGTTGGCACGCCTGGGGGGGGGGGGGGTACGGAATGACCCTGTGACCCCCCCCCCCCCCCCTTTAAACGCACCTGGGTCAGTAGAAAAAGCCAGGTCTAATTGCCTGCCCGTTACATTACTGATTTGGCTGAGGTCAAGAGATAAGACAGTGTCCATGAACAGTGATTCCCTTGTTGTCAAGTTCTTAAGAGGAAGATAGTCCAATGAATAATTTATACTTTATTATGACGACGGAAATATTCTCACAACTCTGTATACAACAATCTGTTTTATAAAATTGTTGTTAAATTGTTTTGCGAGCTTTAATAAAACCCTTATAGAGCTAATGGGGCGCACTGTATACGAGTTGTGGACGATAATTTATAAAGGAATAATTATATATTTTAGCAGTCTGCGAGAGCGTGTTTGAAACCCTTATAAAACCACTTTTATCTACAACTTGGTTGTGGAGATATTCTATAGCAGTTGTGAAAACTTCCTCCCTGCAGTCATTCGTTAAAACTTATATGTATTTGTGTAATATGGCTCTATTGTTGTCTTATTTTTTCTTTATGAAGAAAGTATTATAAATTTACTTCAGAAATATGTGACAGGAAAAATTATTTATGAAATCAGACTTAGTCATCCAACATAATTTTATTTGCAATAATGTTTGCGTAAAGCTTAAACATTAATTTTCGATCAATATTGGAATAAAATTTCATGCAACTTTAATTTTATTGTAAATGTTATACTTCTAGCTCGAGAAAATACAACTCGCCTTCTAAACTCTAAAAATAAATGAACTTATCTAAATATTTATTATTAAATATAGTTTTTAGTGTTAAGTTCCAAATCGTTTAAAAAAATTAAAAACTAAGAGGAAAATCAGCAATTTTTTTTGTTTCATTTGAAAAAAAGATTTGCGTGTCAATAAATGGAAAAGTTAAATGTTAAAATAAATTATTCGCTGGAATATATTCACTTTTTTTTATAATAAAATGGCCGAATATTCTCACCTCACTCTTATAAAACATTTTAGGTTCGTGTGAAATTTTCAGCATCGGAAATGTCAAAGTACACTCCATAAAATACTTAGTTTTACACAGGTTAATTGGCATTTGTGAAGAATAGTTCCTATTCAAGTATGTATTTAATACCAATGAAAATAGCTTCCATTTTTATAAAGTTGGCATAAATGAAAAAAATACAGCTTTCGGGTTTTATAAACGGGAAATCCCTTAATTCAAGTTTTATAAGTGTTCTAATTTAACTTTTTTATATCTTTACAAAACTGTTCGACAACTAAATTGCTGCGGATAATAAATTGTTTTAAAAGGCCTTTAAAACATTTGTTTCCAAATATTATAAAATACTTATAGAAAGAAATAGATTCGGTAGCAAAACTGTTTTATAAGAGGTTCGGAAAGAGCTCTCAATAGTAAAAACCGGTAGCTCTATAATACATATTAGTTTTCGTGTAGCTGTTACAGAACCCTTATAAAATAAAAAATCTAATTCCTACCCCTCATTAGAGAAATTATTTTCAATAAATTTCAGACTGTTAGAGGAGAAATGTCCTTCACATATTTTTTACATTCATAGGGGAAACTAACTGTCACAAATATGTCTAGTATATTGCAAAATCTTTGGATTATAAAAACTATGAAAATGCTTATTAAAAGTTTTAATGTCGGGTGAGTCGTTTCAGAGAGAGATAGAAAAAACTACATTTCAGTATATTGGCTTTAGACAAATATTAACTTCTTCCATTGCTCAGAATTAAAATTATTTGTATTGATCATACTAAGATCATATTAAGAACGTAAGCCTATTAATAAAAATTTACCAACTTTGAGTTTCAAGAGTTCTAAATTAATCCTTCCAAAAATTTCACACTCCACTTCTTCTTTCTTAAAAAAATGTTCGTGTTCAGCAACATAATATTAATATTTTTTTATTTTTTTACTGTTTCAGCTAATTTAAAAACCATAGCTGTACTTTTAGTGAATGCAATTTATTTCAAAGGAAGTTGGCAGGATCTATTCCCTGATTTGTTAACGAGACCACGAGATTTTAAAGTCAATAGTGAAAAGACAGTGAAAGTACCAACGATGATGAACACTGCCAAATATTACTACATAAAAACAGAGCGGTTCGGTGGAGCTCAAATCGTCAGACTTGCGTACAAAGTATGTATAAGGAAATAATTATTGCCCCATTTAAAGTTGCTCGATATCGAAGGAATCATTTTATTTTCTTTAAAGGGAGGACAATATGCAATGACGATTATTTTACCGAATGATCCTCAAGGATTAGATGATATGATTTCTTCGATAAAACCAGGAGAGTTTCAGTATCTTCAAAATTATTTCGAGAAAACGGAACTTTTAGTTGTCATACCAAAATTCAAATTTGAGTCTGCACTGCATATGAGGAACACAATTGCTGAAGTGGTAAAAAAAAGTTTAAAACTTTGCAATATTTCTGAATATTTATTTTTTATTGAATTGCTCTTTTTTCAGCTCAATATTCCGGAACTTTTTGATTTGAACACTTCCCTGCCTGGCTTGGGTACTGGATTTATCAAAATTTCCGATGTTATTCAAAAAGCTGGAATTATTGTTGATGAAAAAGGAACTGAAATCTATGCTGAAACAGGTAGAGTTCACCTAATTACCATATTTGAATTATTATCTCTTAATAAATATTATGTTTACAGATGTAGGCGGTGACATTAGATCAAGTTCAATGCCTACATTCGATGCGAACCATCCATTTTTATTTTTAATTGAAGATGAATCCACTGGAACACTTTTATTTGCAGGAAAGGTCACTGACCCATCTGCTTAAAGTCGTAGAAATCAAAAGTGTGTTTTTTTTTACTGAAAACTTAATTATTTTAACAATTTTGAAAATTTTATTTGTTTACTTTACGTAGTACAGTAATACTAAATTTTATTTATTTCGGACTTTCAATAATTTGGTATTTAATTTTGAACACTTATAACAATTGAATTTACAACAATTTTTTTTCTTTTGGCATTTTGAATTGCATTGTTATTATAAGTTTTTTTTTTTTTAATTTCAAATTTTATTTCAAGGGCTTACTGCTAAGATAAGGCATTCTTTATCATACTTTTCTTTATTTTTAAAAACCTCGCAATAGCTTGGCAGTGGAATTTTTTCCTGTAAGCTGTCTTATGTGCTTTATACATACGAGTAAATAAATTAATAAGCAATAACTAGCTAGGAATATGAAACTAAATAAAATTTAAAATGTTTGAATGTTAATAAATTGCATTATTACACGCTCAAACTAAGAATTGTTAATTTAATTTTTATCGGCAAAAGTTTATAAACGAAACATCATTAATCGCCTATTTTCACCTCAATGATGATAAATGGGGCTCTCATTTCCGAATTAGTAATGACTTTAAATTGCTCTTGCACCCAATTGCTGCATTCTAAATCGTAGGTCACTAATATCTAAATTTAAAGAGTTCTAGAAGCAGTAATCAAATTCGCTAGCTCTACCAGTCCCTTGTTCCTTTTGCAAGAAACTACTGAAGCAGCTGCAATAATAGTTAGACTTCAGATCAAATTGCGTAGGCAAATTGGGGTTAGTAAAATCTCTACAAGTTTGAGTTGAATCCCTTGATGAAATGATATGTACATAATGTCAAACCAAATCATTTTGGAGATTTCCTTCGCGAACCATTATGAAAATCATGCTATACTATTGGTCATTCTGATAACATACCTAAAGAATCTCAGTTAGTCACATTTTGTATCACGATTCGAAAGTCCTAGTGTCATTCATAACTGATTCTTTGTTGGTAGATTACCAGAGAGAGTAAGTTGCTAAAATGTCAACCTCTTTCTTTATCCGCGCAAATTCAACTTCGGTGGGAAAAATAAGCCCACGACCAGAAGCATAGGTCTGGTTACTTTTTCTGATGTTGATCGGCATTAGTAGTTTTATGTAAGTGACGAGGACACATGCAATGGAATATGTCGTTGATCCTTGGGTACGCTTTGTTTAAATCATGCCACCAAACGTCATTCTTTCAGTGTTATAACTTACAGTCAAAGTTTGGTTATCAAAACATGCCTCATATACGTACATTTTTAAGGAGCATTACTGTAACAAATTTCTGCTAACCACCCCTCTACTACTTAGATTATTAATGGGAACTCTACAAACTGGACAAATCTTGAATTACTTTTGCAAGATTTCCACGTTATTTATAAAGAAATAGATGCTTTTGATGCCAGCAATCACTGCAACTTCATTATTAAATATGAGGTCCCACAAATCTTCTTCCAAAAAAAACTAGCCCTATGATACAAGGTAAAAAAAAATTGTTTTAGTTTCAGATGTCATTTAATATTACGAGCCGTTGCAAGCCTCGTTGCCGAAAATTGATTTCTATATGATTATATTTACTTATTTGTGCTTGTATCCATATGACGCGTTCACTTCCTATAACCCGGCGAATCGAATTTCTTAGTGACTGGAGTGGGTCAATAGTTATCTCTAACTCAGGCCTGGATTTTTTCTCGTTTTTCCTTCCGGTGACAGTCAGCCATTTTTGGTCCATTTTCGTTTTACTTGATTTGATAATCTTTTCTTTTTTATTTTTCCCTTTCAAATTCTATTTTACACTTTATCTGTTTTATGCCGTACGAGAACTACTGTAAAACAAAGCTCTTGCAATTTTTATCGAAAACTGTTACCCAATTTGAGCATCATATCAGAAATAGGTAAATATACAGATAACGCATCGAAGCGGAGTACTTTCAGAAAAATTGCAGTACACGACTAACGAAATTAAAACCGATAATATTAAATTAAAATTTTATAATTTTTGTTAATGTAAATAATTTTAAAATTAGAATTTTAATTAAAGTCATTCGTTTTATTATTAGTTGCGAAGCTATAGTCCTGACAGTGTCATGTAAATATATATTTTGGTACGTTTTTTCGAAAATAAGCAAAAACACTCGTATAAATAAACTATATTTGAAAATAACAAAAACAAAACAATACATATTAAGCTAAAAATGATAAAATATATAAAAGGATTTTAGTGATGAAATACGAACTTTTCTTGCCTTTTTTCGTCGAACGTATTTAATCATCCACAGCTCAAGAATATTTTAATTTCTCGAGTACTTTTACTTTTATTCAGTGCCGTCTTTACGCATGGGCCCGCTGAGCCCGGGCCCAGGGCCCCGCAATCTGGGGGCCTCTGGCCCCTGCAAGAATATACCAACCGATGCCAATTTTTCAATTAGTGCAACAATCTATTACAAGTTTGTTTAGCTGTTAGAATTTAGCTACTGAAAGTAGACCATGCGATTTATTCGAAATGGTAAACAAATTTTAATACAAAGTAACGTACATATAACATATTATATAGTGTCAGTGTTTACAGCCCATTTATTAAATTTCCCGCCTTCTTTCGCTGAATAGAAAATTTCTGGAATTTTCTGTTCATCAACACAAAATGTCAAAATGTGCTAGTAGCAAAATCAATTCTATCCCCAATTTCTGTATAATTTTCTGTTTCCGGAAATTCTGCCGAATGTACCATACCTAGCGCATACAAATTATGCGGAAAAATTCTCGTAAGAGTTCCAAAGTAAAACTGACCTATGGTCATAAAAATGGTTAGCGGCCCAGAGAACCGAATGAATCCAACTTTTTGGGACTGCTACTGGCTGCAAATAACGCATATAAGTTCAGAAGAAAAATTTTCAAGAAAATTCGCAGGAAAAAAATTATTGTAAATAAAGACTCACATAGTCACATCTTTCCTATGTGTCTTTCTTTTCCAAGAAATGGATACAGTCTTTAGGACAGGCAAATTAAAAACGATCAACATTTTGTTGTACTGTTTGCTTCTTTATCCTTTTTGCTATATTTATAGTATTACATATAATACATACATAAATTCTGACGAAATAAATATGTGTTGTTTTCAGTATTAGAAATAAAATGCTTCATACGAAAATTAGGGATTCAGTATAGTCCCCAAGCACCGCTTAACGTTTTCTTCTGAAAAAAATAATTTTACTCGCCTAAAAATTTTTATTCGGTGTGTTTCCCATGTTGTTTTTATAATTGTTATTAGTGTTATAAAATACTGAATTAAAATATGTTTAAACGATCATATCCTAGCGGTTCAGAAAAAAGAAAAAAAGCTGCGCATCAAAAGGAATTAATTGAGAAATTACCAAAATTAACATCATATTTTACACCAGGAGCCTCTGTAAGTAGCGATCAAAATTCTTCACACCTACATACCTACACAATATTGAGGGAACTTCAGTAAGTAATCGTCCCGGGGGCAAAAATACATCGACTTCACCGACAAATGCTTTTTCTGAGCAACAACTTTCTTCAGCCACAGAAAACATTTCTCAAGATCCTGGCGATTATTTTCATGAAACATTTACAGAAAAGGTAAGCGAATTTTGGATTTTCAAGGACCTGCATTTTTTCAAAATAAGGATTGTGACTTCTCCGAAGCATCCAGAACTTACATAGAAGCAGATGGTAAATCAAAAACTAGAAATTTTAATAAAACACTCTTTCATCGTAAACTAAAGAACAATGAAAGTGTTGAAAGAAATTGGCTGTTATATTCGCCTTCGAAGAAATCCCTATTTTGTTTTTCATGTTGTTTATTCAACCCTTCGAATATAAGCTTCTGTTTTGTGAGTGAATGCAACGATTGGAAACATATTAAACACATCATTTTGGAGCACGAAAATAGCTCAGCACATAGAGAATCTATGATGACTTATCTCGCACGAAGTAAAACCGTTGGTAGATTCGATACAGACTTGTTATCTCAATATAAAAGAGAAGTGGATTACTTGATAAATTTACTAAAAAGGATTGTGGCAGTTGTAAAATTTTTGGCATCGAGAGGACTTCCATTTAGTGGTGACAACGAAATCCTTGGATCTGTCAACAACAGAAATTATTTGGGATGTATTGAGTTATTAAGTGAATTTGATCCATTTCTCACAGATCACTTGAAATATTATGGGTCCCGGAAAAGGACACATTTCTTATTTATCAGCAATTATTTGTAATGAGTTCATTGACATAATGGGAAAACAGGTCCTAATGAAAATTATAAGTGAAGTTAAATCAACAAAATATTTTTCGATTAGCGTTGATAGTACGCCCGACCTATCTCATATTAACCAATTGACTTTTATAATTCGATACGTGAAAGACCGTGTTCCCATTGAAAGGTTTTTGAAATCTATACCTATTAAGGAGCACAAATCTGAATATTTAGCGGATACAGTCTTGAAATTTTTAGAAAATTGTGATATCTCTATAAAAGACTGTAGAGGACAAAGCTACGATAATGCGTCAAATATGTCGGGAAAATATTCTGGATTAGAAGCGAGAATCAAAGAGAAATGTGAATTTGCTACCTTTGTTCCATGCGCGGGACATTCTCTTAACTTGATACGTCTTCATGCCGCCGCGTGTGTACAAGAGGCAACAAGTTTTTTTCAAATGGTTCAAAACCTGTACAATTTTTTTTCGAGTTCTACCCATCGCTGGAATATATTGACAGAATATTTAGGTTCACATAAAGTTCTTAAAAGTCTTTCTGAAACTAGATGGTCTGCAGCACGAGCCGATGCAGTAAACGCCTTACATCGAGGTTATGAGCAAATTCCAGAAACCTTGACGTCTATCGCCGGAGATACCGAGCAGCAACGAGAAACCAGAAACGAAGCTGTTAGCCTATCCAGAAAAATGGAAAAACTGGAATTTATTATTCTAACAGAAATGTGGAGTACCATATTGGAAAGAATAGACAAAACAAGTAACAGCCTTCAAAAAGAAACTATAACAAATGACGTTGCAACAAATTTGTTTACTTCGGTTGGCAATTTCATTAATACTATCAAGGATAATTTGGATAAATTCCAATCGTCCGCGAAAGAAAAAAATCCAGAAGCTGACTATAAGGACCTATCTCAAAGAATCAAAGCTAGAAGCTCACGTACGACATTTTTTGATGGCTCTGCGAGATCTGTTCTACTAAAAGGCAAAGAAAAGTTCAAGATAGCAATTTTTTTTCCAATAATTGACACCCTGACCGTGCATCTAAAACAGCGACTAGATTCCTACAAGGAAATCAGCCAACGGTTTGGGTTTTTATCGCACTTGAAAACTTTGACTTCAGAAGAGTTGAAACATAGTTGCAAAACATTTGCTAAAATCTACCACAACGACATTAGCGCTGAAGAACTAGAAATAGAATGTGTGCATTTAACAGAATATTTGAAAGCTGTCCAGATTAGTGAGTATGAAGAAACTATTAGTATTTCAGAACTATATCATCTTATAAAAGAAGACTAAATCGAAGACACGTTTCCAAATGTAGAAATAGTAATGAGAATCTTTTTATGCATGATGGTAACAAACTGCAGTGGGGAACGTTCGTTCTCAAAATTGAAAAGAATAAAAAATGAACTGAGAAGTACAATGCTTCAAGAAAGATTGAGCAGTTTGTCGCTGATGTCTATAGAAAGTGATGTGCTTCAAGAAATAGACTTTGAAGGGGTCATTCATGATTTTGCAAATCAAAAAACAAGAAAAATACCTCTTATATCAGTGTAACTTTTTTAAATATGAATGTTCGCACTTTTCAAATATTAAAAAAACAATTATAACTAAAATGTTGTTTTTATCTGTTTTTAACCCAAATTAGTTTACAAAATAATTTTTGTTAGAGGGCCCCCATATTCTAAAGCGCCATGGGCCCCCACTTAGCTAAATACGGCCCTGCTTTTATGAGATCTTCAAGAATCCAGTAAAAGTTATTACATTCATTGATCTCCTCTTTTAGTCGACTTCAAAAAGATGAGGTTATGCGTTCGACTCATTTCTTTTTATGGATGTTACGTCATATTCCCGGTATTTCTAAACCAATTCAATTTCAAAAATTTGGTCAAGATATGATGAAAGTAATCAGACAGAACACCATAGAAACCTCGATTAATTTTGTTGAAACGTTCAATGTTTTTGTTACAAACATCCCAACGAACGTCTGCGCGTATTAACTCGTTTCGCCCCAATGTTCTCATTTAAGACATTTTACATTTCTTCAAATGACAAGCTTTGTACAATAAAAAAATATTACGGACATCCCGCTATCAATGATTATTTCGCAATAAAAAGTAATCGTTGTGGCACGTTCTTCAACCCGAGCATATGAAATGATAGAGGGCATACTAACCAGGTCATTTCGTTTGTAATGCACAGAAATAATGCTGGTAGAGAAACTGGGTCAGAAGATACCAACTCATAATATTGAAAAGGTTTTTGGTTTTTGCATTTCCCTCTGTTCATCTGTCCATCCGTCTGGCCGTCTCTCTGTTCTCATTAAAACTGCTCGAGTTAATTTAAAAAAAAAAAATATTAAAGTTCAAAATTGACCAAATCGGTTAAATCCTTCATTGGTTGCCAAAAGTCTCGTTTTTCACTATATATTGGGTGTCAGTAACGCACCCAGAATTTGGTGGGGGGGGGGGGGGCATAGGTGTCTCAAGTCCTAACGAGTCGGAAAAATAGGGCTCTAAGGTCGCGTCCTGCACGCATCTGAGCACATAAGGACTGCTATTGTCGATTATAAACTTTTATTTTATTTTATTGCACTTTGTAATGATATATAGACCACATTTTATACGTAATTTGTAAATTATGTTCAGAAAACTGACATTCTGGAAGGGGGACCGGTCCCGTTCGTCCCCCCTCTTGGTGAGCACCTGTATTTGGTAGTGACAAAAGCGAACGCGTTAGCGGAGAGAGCTGACATTTTATACACGACGTTTCCATAAAAGCAGTAAACACAATTTCAAGACTAGACTAAATCGGGGAATCTCTTCTTGGTCTTTCCATACGAAATTTGTGGTTTTTTTACATGTATTGTGAAACCGTTTTTATCGTACTAAAAAGTTCTTCAGAATATAACATCCTATAAAATTGGTTATAAATAATCATTTTTACTATCCAACGAACCGTTCTAGAAATAGATATAAAAAAAAACACTATACAATCAAACTTGCATACCGTACGAAATTACAGACAAGTTTTCAACTAAGATATCGTAAGAATTGGTCTAAGGCCAATCTAGTTTTTGTTCTTGTTTTGCTTATAATAGAAATAACGTTTTTTGCTACAACTATTATGGAATTTAAGTTTCGACGTCAAGAGAAGTCTTGGTTGTACTTTTAATAAGATTGGCCGGCGAAAAACGTCTTTCCGCACTTGAGGAGCATCTAGGAGCCATGTAAGGCAACTAATAAATTTTTCTAAATTGGAAAAAAAAATTTCACTTAGGGCATTTGTACATTAAAAATCGGGTTTCAGTATTCTTCAAATAACAGTGACTGACTTTGGTACAAGTTCCTGTATTTGCACAAGACGCCATTATCCGTCTAACACATCTAACATTTCGATCAATAAGGTATGTAATTAGTTTTTGAGACCGAGAATTGCTTTTGGAGATAACTGCAAAAGAAGTGTATCAGTCCTTCTTAAGATGAAAAAAATGGCCTTTTCTTGGTACAAAAATGGATATACTTTGAAAAAATGATCGCAACAAAGTACTAAGGAATGTGAAAAAAGAACGGAAGAAATATATGCAAAATATAAGAGCTGGAGTGTATATGACCCAAGCGAAAAAATCCGTCTTTCCGGTAGAAAGTCAGCTATGTAGTTGAAATAATAATAAAAAAAAGTACACCACTCGATAATTTGATACCAAACATGACGTATTTTGGACAACCGCCAATGAGGGGTCGTACGACCACCATCCCCAAAAGCCCCTCCACAAAAAAAATAATCTGTATTGTACTCTTGATTCTAAATCCGAAGGAAAAACTCCCAATGCTCTATGGCCCTGCCACGCAGAGTTAGCCGTCCCTCAATATTTCAACACCTCGAACTTTTTCCCTAACTTCCCAAGTATGTTAGAGAATCGCGAATGAAAAGTTAGGGAGTTTTAATCTGAGAAATCGAAAATTCTCATCTCCCAAACTCCCAAACTCACCGTGATACAGAATCCTCTATTCTTTCTTAGAAATTTATTTATATATTGTTTATTTATTGTTTTTTGAAGTTTTATGCATTATAAGAGGCTGACAACGGCAGAAGAAATGAATGCTTATTGGCAATTGGAGGCCGACAAACCCACAAATGAAAGTATTGTATCTGAAAATAACTCCAATCGCCCGGCCACCAAAGTGATAAAAATTCTACCGAAATATTTTCAGTAAATTTCTATATAAAAAAAAATCCATAGGATATTTACTCGTCTACGCTAATGAAAATTGTTGTCGGTCTCCAAAAATACGTATAAATTCTAAGAAAATATTTCCAGTAAATTTCAAGAAATAATGTCCAGTTATTTTCTAAGAAAAAATTGTGGGCTTCCTTATAAAGCCTCGTTTCCACTTATACAAATTTTCTTACCCGACAAGTTTTGAAATAAGTTGGCAAAATTCTGTCTAAGTGGAAATCCTATATGAAAATTCAGACACATGTTGGCAACTTGTTCGATGTCGGCTGTAAAAACTCGCAGAATTTGTTGGGTGGATTTGTTCATTTAAGTGGAAACGCTCATTTGTTGTGTTGGCTAAACTAGTTGAAGGCAATGGAGTAGAATGTAAGAAGTTAAGCCAACAAGTTCGCGAGAATTTACTTAAATGGAAACACTTGTAAGTTTAAGCTAACATGTCGGCTCCCAACAAGTACACAACATGTTGCCGAGCAAGTTGGCACAATTTGTATAAGTGGAAACGAGGCTTAATAGGTCATGCATCGTTGATTTTATATTGGACCAAGGCATTGCAATGCTCTGGTAAAAGATAGAAACTAGGTGTGTGCCTGAGACCATTAGGAACATTTTCTGTTAATAACAACATTTCTTAGCTACAATTTTCGTCGTAGCTAACTAACTTGGATACCAGAAATGTTGATAAGGTTTTCATTTTTCTAATATGCTTTCTACATCTGTATATTTACTAATTTGTGATTGATACAAGGTACTTATTTACATTTGTCAGCGTTCTGAGCTGATCAGTTCAGTACTAAGCTCAGCAATAAGTTCAAATACGTACATGCCTACATTCGAAATTGTTATAATTGAATAACTTATAAGCCAAAAACCTTTAAAGAGGGCAACACCCTATTGGATTTCCTGCCCTAGCCTTTACCGTGACAAAAGAAACTGCGCTAAACCCATGTCGGTGTCCTCCACGATGATTTTTAAATAAATCGGTTACTTTATTTAGGATTAGTTCCGAGTGAGCTATTTTGAAAATGTATTGGGGAATTTAGGGAAATTTCCGCCTTAAATAACCTTGTAAAAAGCTTGCGTATAATCCTTCATATTTTATGGGTTAAATCTGTTTGCTCTCATTCATTTGACATATCAAATTGTTCTGTTGACCTCTTCATTCGTGAATTGTGAATCGATCGAGTTTTTCAATTCCATTATCTCTACAAGCGCTTTTCTGCAATATGAATTTATTTAAAACGCCGTTTCTCTCTGCTACAACTCTCAGATTGTCTGGCATTCCTTTATAGCCTCGTTTCCGCTTGTACAAATTGTGCCAACTTGTTCGGCAACATGTTGAGTACTTGTTGGGAGCCGACATGTTAGCTTAAACTTACAAGTGTTCCCATTTAAATAAATTCTCGCGAACTTGTTGAGTTAACATCTTACATTCTACTCCATTGCCTTCCACTAGTTTAGCCAACACAACAAATGAGCGTTTCCACTTAAATGAACAAATCCACCCAACAAATTCTGCGAGTTTTTACAGCCGACAACGACAAAGTTGCCAACATGTGTCTGAATTTTCATATAGCGTTTCCACTTAGAAAGAATGTTGCCAACTTGTTTCAAAACTTGTCGAGTAAGAAAATTTGTATAAGTGGAAACGAGGCTTATGTTAAACTTTTTGTAGGACTTCTGATTCTGTCGTAGTATCTACAGGAAATAGCTTGAAAATTTGACTAAAGGCCTATAAGAAATTGTTAGTAAATTCTTACATTCAGAGCCTAAGGGATCTACATGCCCAACGAAAAATTTAACTTTTGTAAGAGTTGCAAGAGTATAAAACATCTTATAAGACGCGTTTTTTGTAAAAGCGTATTGCGTAAAAATTCTAGCAACGTTTATAAAAGTGATTTATTATTGTTGTGAAAACGTTCTCCGAAATTACATATATTTCAGGGGCTTAATTGTTTCTCTTAAACGTGGCTATATTGTAATTCTTGCAATTTATGTGATTCTTTTCTCCTCTTGTAATATATGTATACAAATAATTTAAATTGTGTGCAATATCATCTTATATAAATGAACAAGTATTTATGTTTAGAGCTTCAATTGTTAATGACAAACATATTCGTATTGATATTGTTGACTACTAAAAGTAAAATTAATTTAACGCCAAATGTATATGCAATTGAATTTACTTTGAACCAAATGTTGCCGTAATTGTTTTAAATGTAGCTCGAAATATTACAACGAGCTTATGAATTTGTGAAAATTTGTAACACTGCTCTAAGGTCCAGTACAGTTCGATAATTTCTTCTACAATTTTCTACGTTTATATAAAATCTTGGAATTTTCTATTTTCTGTCTAGAAGGTCCTTTATCTTCTTGACTCTCGAAAGGTTTTTGTTAGTGGATTAGTCTTTATTACTTTCGCTTTTAACTTTTGTGGCACACACAATTTTTTTTTGTCCTTCTTATTAATTTCTTGGATTACAAAATGTTTCGTTACTTAATTCCCATATACCTATGCTTAATTTTGTAAAAGTTTCACTACAATCCTAACTCGATCGCAGCTTATTTGCTATAGCTATATCGTTTTAAGAAAACAATTTCTTATATTCAAAATGACCCTGCAATACGTCGATAAATTATATTTTTCTATTACCAGGACTTCTAGCTCGTAGCTACTACCAGAGCCGGACTGGCGGTACGGGCGATCGAGCGCTAGCCCAATGGGTCGATGGTGTCTGGGCCGGTCGTCTCCGGGTTAATGCGACCACTCGTATTTACCATATATTCTGGTTGAATGCTACGGCTGTTGGGGTGCGAGCAGAGTTATGGTATAAAAATACTAAGAATTTCCCCGAAACCTTTAAACACTGACAGGCCGTGGAGTCAAGATAGCTTGTGAGGGCAACCGCTCTTATACAAATTTTATGCCAACATGTTTTCTGTGTTAATTTCTTGCTTCCTCTTTTTTTTAAATATTGCAAATTCTAGACAAAAAGTCTGCATTCCTTCTTTGAAGGATTAATATATTTTGTACAACACAGCACATCTTATGCATTGCATTGTTTCATTATAACAGGTATAAAGCGGAAACTGAGATTATAAATGCTGATGACCGTCGCATTGTGTTTCCCGCTAAATTCTTTTACTGCGATACGCTATTTGTCCATTTTAAATATAAAGGACACGCTAGGACACGCTGCGCACGGTGATTTTCATAAATTATAAAGTGATTACCGAGGTGTTTACGTGTAATCTTGTTTCAATCATTCAAAAATATTTTAAAACCAAGTAACTAAGTAAGCTGTGTGTCACTAAAATTATATTTTTAAATTAAATGAAACCTTTTTCGCATGGAGTGAAGCCATCTTCGCATGAATTGAAACTTTTTTCAAATCAAATGAAACCTCAGCGAATAAAAGTGCAATTAATTTTTTCTACCAGAGTAATTAATTTTACAATTTTAGTTTTGAAGTGTAATAATATTTGTAGTGCAGTGCTAAACCCACAACACAGGATTTCTCATTTCATTGCCTTCAAAATGTTGAAAAGAAACATTTTTCAATAAATACCTAGAATAATAGCCCGTTTTACTTTACCTTGTTAACGGGATGAGAGTAATTAAGTGAGAAATACTTAACTAAAACTTTACCGCATTACAAATCTCATTACATTTTAAAACTGTGTCTGTAAAATTAAACGGCATGTTAAACAAATTAAATTGAATAGCGATTTTTATTCTATTTTATTCATTTATTTCATCTGAAAATGGTTGCATTTATTTTACAAATGCTATGTTAGAACGCGCTGATATTGTGAATGGAATTTCAACATTTCTTTATTTTTGACAGGCTTTAGTGGAATATTGAAGATGAGTGATAGTAGTAAACCAAATAACCAAAAAGGCAAAGCTTCACAGAGGCAATGAAAGGGAGAAACGAAAAGCACTTTAGGAAAAAAAGCGCAACGACTTACCATAGAATATCGGATTTGTTTACTGCGAAAACAAATAGTGAAAAAAGAACAAGTAAAAATGCTAGAATTGGTCTAAGGCCAAACCTTATGATACCCTAGATGACTGCCCGTATGTAATTTCGCATGTTTACCCATCTGTGTAAGTTTGTTTTTGAAGTGGTTTTTGCATATATTTCTAAAACGATTCGTCGGACAGTAAAAATGATTATAACAAATTTCATATGATTTCATATTCTGAAGAAGTTTTCAGTACGACAAAAAAGTCTAGGACTGATCATTTTTACAGTGTACGTAAAAAACCTAAATTTGCATATGGAGTTGCCAGATATAGCCCATTTTTGAATTATATTTACTATTTCCATGAAAACACAGCGTACAAAATTTCAGTTCTCTAAATTGACGCATTCTCAGGCGTATCCAAATATGTAGGAAAAAACGAAATTTTTGCATGGCAACCCTACAAAGGAGTTACTCGATTTGTCCCATTTTCGAACTTCATTTTCCTTTTTTTTAAAGTCCGTGTGCCAAATTTCAGCTATCAGGGGCATAAGTCATCATCAGCATTACAAGAGGAGTATAGAAGATTCTGAACAGAATTATGTTGAAGCAGGAAACGGTGATTGATGGGACAGATTCAGCAAACTATATATAATTTGTTGCTACTATGGCCTGCAAAAATAAAATTTGTATGCTGAGGCATACCCTGATCTAGAAGAAGCATACAAATATTTATTAAACCTTTCTATTTCACAAATTGCATGCGGAATGTCCTTTTCTAAATTAAAGTTTATTTTAAATAGAGTAAGAAGCTGTCTATCTCAAGATCATTAGGAGGCTTTCATGCTAATGTCTTCCAAAAAAAGACATTAAAATGACGATTGAAAATGAAGATAGTTTGCATAATCCGACAGATAAGCGTAAAGATATGAGAGAATTATTTGTAATTTGATATTTTTCCCTAGCCTTAATACTGTATTTGGCCCTTTTCTTAATTTTTGTTCCTTTTCTTAATTTTTGTTCCTTTTCTTAATTTTTGTTCCTTTTCTTAATTTTTGTTCCTTTTTACTTCGTATCTGGTTATATCTATGTGCAATAAGAATTTGCTAATCTGATCTACTTTCTTATATTTTGTGTATTATATAAAAATGTTTATTTTTTAACATATATTTTAGTTTATGTCAAATGTATTTTTTAGGGTTCCACAACCAACGGGTGCCAACAGGACTCCATTACTAAGACTCCGCTGTCCGTCCTTCCGTCTGACCACCTGTCTGTCAGCGGGCTGTATCCCACGAACCGTAATCGGTAGACATATGGAATTTTGAAAGAGTGAGTAATAATACAGTTGCTATAACAACAGATAATGAAAATAAAATAAAATTTAAATTTAAAAGGAGTCCTCATGCAATAAACATTTGGTTTTGCTCGATCTAAAAGGTACATATGTAGTGTGAAATGTAAAACTAATGCTAAACAAAATGCTTAGAGAAGACCAGATTTGTTTGGTTGCAATTCATAGTGTACCGGGGGGTTATTCTGATCTATTTGTCGTAGCTTAGGTGTGTATTCTTGTCACATAGTTCTTCATATCATTTCAAATTTGTCGTACTGTTAAATTCACCATATTTAATTTGATTTATCCTTTTCAACAACCACAAAACAAACTAAAATGAATTTGCAATGAATTAATGTCAGAATACACGCATTAAAGTACAACAAATTAGTCAACTGTTTCAGAGGTTGTGACAACAATTTTATACTGCGGGTAAATGGATATTCTACACCTAATTAGAGCAATACAAGTGCTTAAATTCGAAATAATATTTTTAATTTGTAATGTGAAGTCCCATTTCAATTCATGCTACTTAATGAAAGACTTGCTGACCTGCATAAAAACACGAAAAAATCAGTAGAAAAGTTCATTTCATTTGGGCGTATATTTTGATATTAAAGCCTAGTATCGAGTTCGGGAAATGTGAAATTTAACGCGGTCTCTAAATATTTCACATTATAATCGCTGGTAAAATTTGACGTCAGTTAATGTGGAGGAAACAAAGTGACAGATGTCCAAATTGCCAGTTTTTCACGGACCAAACGACCAAACCTGCAAGCTGTGATTGCGTACATTTTTATCCTTTATTGGAGAATCTCAACCTATTTTTGTGTCAGGGAACAGAATTAGTTTTTTAAGATTTTTTGATAATTTTAGACTACCAACTTTTTACACTGCTACAACGCAGAATATTCTTAGGTTTAAGAACTATGAAACTGTTCAATGAATCACCCTTACATATAAAAAAAGGGAATTTTAAATCAGGAAACAGATTACACGTTAGTAATAGATATGTAGATAAGTAAACCAATAAGCAATTCAATGAATAATGGATTTAATGAACGAATAAAACATTTTACTAATTTAATCAATTAAAAAACAATCCGAAATGTGTCATAGAAATTAAATCGTTCAACTAATCAAAAGAACAATCTGAAAATTATCATAGATGCAGGCAATGTCAAAATTTTACCAGCATCTTATTGCTCCGCGCATTAAAATCATCAGTAAAATGAGTGGAGATTTATAAAGCGCTATCTATTTGATAATAGCGAAATTTTACTTTTTACAAGTAAACTCCGTTCTGCAGACAAAATGACAACAAATAAAAGTTTTGTTTTATCTAGCATGAAAAATAGAAGCTAAACAGAAATATTAGTTTAAATTCCTACTTACTGCTGATACTTGTTGATTGAAAGTTACGACAAAATGAATATCTGCTAACCGGTTCAAAAGGAAAGGTTCCATTCGGGTCACACGTGTACTGAGTGTAAATATGACGTGCGAATAGAAAGATCTATCTTACTCAGCTTGTGCTGGACTCAGTGGGAAATCAGCCTGTCAATGTGGGTTGTTTACCTTTTAAAAATCATTTTTGAAAATCCAATGGGGCCGGCTTGGGGTGATTTTCCCGGGCCGGTTGGAAGATGCAGTCCAGCTGTGATTGGTACTGGTCGATTTCTCGAAAGCTTTTGACAGCATTGATCGTGGGATCTTGCTTCGGAAACTTGATTGCTGCTTTGATTTCAGTCCCACCGCTTTCGCTTTTATCCGGAACTTTCTGGCCGATCGCAAGCAAGTGGTAAAAATAGACTCTAAGCTTCTAATACTTTCCGTTACCTTCTTCTTCTGTCTGACGTTCCTCAGGGCTCAATACTGGACCCTTTGTTATTTATTTTATTTATAAATGATCTCCCTGAAACTGTTCGGGACGTCAGCGCACATGTATGTTGTGCGATGTTCACGTCTACCTAAGAGTACCTAAGTAGACCTGTTGGTTTGATTGAGGACTGTATTGCTCGCATCAATGACGATTTAGAGATAATCAGCATCTGGTTCAAAGCTAACGCCGCAGAGCCAAACCTTGACAAGTCCCAATATATTGTGTTCCATAACAGGGGCGGATCCAGCTAGGTGGCGCGGGCGGCGCGCGTCCCACCCTGAAAACTACTGAAAAAAATTGCCGTAGATCTTCTCAATTTTTCTTAAGAAAATAATTCTGCACTTTTTGTAAAAATCATAAAAATTTCTGGAAACGTTCAATTTGTTACGTTTAAGAACGCAGCCTTTATGGCTAGCGACTTGGCTATCGCTCCAATTTTGGTCCGGGCTGTTGAAGCCTTTAGTGAAAACAGGAAGTGCTGATACCTGTAAAAATCGGGTACATGAGAGTGACTTTTCTCGGACTGTTTAAAGCAGGAGAGACCCTATTCCTCTAAAAGTGATGGATTGTTTGTTTTAATTGAAAACAGTTTCCAAAGGCTCTTTGATAAGTCGATATAAAGACCGCTTGTCAGAATATTATCGGCGTGACAAAACAAACGTTTAAAGAAACAATTATAACTCGTAATTGGAGAAATTTAGCGAAACTGCACTACGGCTAAAAAATGATTTGTTGAAGTGAGTTATTCCAAACGTTAAGTAACAACAAATCTCAGTCAGTATCTTATAGAAATTGATTGATCGATTGGTTTTGCTTCAAGAAATGTTGATGAATTGAATACACATTAGAATTTAGTAAGATTCTGAGTATTGGGAAACGTGAGTATATTCCGTATCCCTACAGCAGATCTCAACAACAGCAAAATCACTCCTGATTCAGCGATAAATGCAACCAAGTAATAAACGCGAAAGAGTCTGCTTTTCGCACCTATCAATTGCATCCATGTCCAGAACTGAAACAGGTTTGAAAGACTGCAGAGAATACCTGCATTCTCCAGAGAAAACTTTCCTTGGTCAAAACCATCAGGAACAACTTCGCCAGTTCCTTTATACCTTCACTACTTAACAATGGAGAAGTGGTTGTTGACTACCTGGATAAAACTTATATTTTGGCTGCTAGATTCGCTTCAAATTCCCATCTGCCACCCACCTCACAAACACCTGTTTTGCGTCTCCCATGTGGATGAGCGATGTATTCAAAGTTCTTAAGAAGATCAACGTCTCCAAAATCGCAGGTAATGATGGCTTCTAGCTCCGGTTAATTAAAAGCTATGCCTCATCCTTAGCTAAATCGCTGTGAAAACTGTTCTACTTCCTTCTACTTGTCTTATTCGACAAGAAGATTTCAAGTTGCTTGGAAAGTAGCTGACGTTCAGCCTATTATCAAGAAAGGAGGGGGTAGCGACCCCTCTAATTATAACAAACGTTTTGAATCCATAAATGACTCCAAATTAATAAATACTTTCAACCAGAAATTCGCCCCTCCCTCAAAAGAACTCTGGATCCGCCCTAGTTCCATAACGGCACTTTTGACCAGCATGATTCACCTTTTGTGGTCTTGGATGGTACAATGTTAAATTTAATACTTAAAGTGAAAAATCTAGGCATTATTTTGAACTGACATATGAAATGCTCCGACTATACAAAATTAATGATCGGCAAGGTTTATGTTGTACTTCGGAAGCTCTGGCTCTCAGCTGATTCAATATCTTTCGAAATGGGCTCAAAACTGATTAAAATCCTAATTCCACCTGACTTTACTTGCGACATACTGATTTTCCGTAGACTCGATAGCGTTTGTCTTCGAAACTATGTTTTCATAAATTAGTAATGGACGTCTCTTATCCTGTGCAGATAGCTCGTCTATCGAATAGTCTTCCCTCTATTTATCAGAATACGCGATCTGTCGGTTAATTTAAGGATCTCATGAGAGTCCAATATTTTAGTTAATTATTTCCACGTTATTCACACACGGCGTAGCTGACTTCCATAATTTTTATAACTTTCTAATTTTGAATTTTGAATTATGTTTAATATTTTGTTTTATTTCGGGTATTTTAACTATAATTTCTTAATTGATAAAACGGATGTTTTTTTAGGCGCTTGGTAGAACACTTTGGAAATCATCTTTTTATACCCTAGATGAAATCTATAGGGGTATAGCAAGTTTGTCATTCGGTTTGTAACACCTCGAAATAATGATGGTAGAGCAAAATGGATTGGACACCCACGCATAATATTAAAAGTTATTTTGATTTTTGCATGTCCGTCCGTCCGTCCGTCTGTCTGTCTGTGCGCACGATAACTCGAGAACGCGTATACTTAGAGAGCTGAAATTTTGTACACGGACTTTAAAAAAAAACATTAAAATTAAAATCGGGCAACTCCTTCGTGGGGTTGCCATACAAAAATTTCGTTTTCCACTATATATTTGGACGTTACCTGAGAACACGTCGAAGTAGAAAGCTAAGATTTGGTACATTGTGCTTTCATAGTAATAGCAAATAAAATTTCAAAAATGGACTAAATCGAGCAACCCCTTCTTGGTGTTGCCATATAAAATTTTTGATTTTTTACATATAATTTGAAAACGATCAGTCCTAGACATTTTTATTGTACTAAAAACTTCTTCAGAATAAGAAATCCTATAAAATTGGTTATAATAATTTTTTCTGTCCGACGAGCCGTTCTAGGAATATATGCGAGAAACCAATGAAAAAACTCAAAATTGTTCAAATGGTTGACCATACGAAATTTCATACGGGCATTCATCTAGGGTATCATAAGAATTGGTCTTAGACCAATTCTAGCTTTTTCACTTGTTTTATTCAAAAAATGTTCAAAATAAAAACACATGTAATACTGTTCTACAGCAATTTTATTTTATTTGAGTCGCGCCGCGCTTCTCCTTCTTGGGGTATTATAAAGCGACTAAAATAAAATAAAATTGTTGTAGAACAGTATTACATGTGTTTTTATTTAGAATATTTAAAAAAAAATGATTATAATTTCTTAATTTTCAATTTTTAATTTTATTTTCGACTTTGTATATTTTCCTCAAATTTAGCTCACCTTGAAGATTCAATAGAAATCTGCGTCATACCTGTGTATTTATCCAATTTCGATAAAATTCTACAACGTGGTGAAAAAACACTTGTTAAAAGACAATTTTGAAGCTCGTGTAAGGAAATATGTTTGTATAAAAATTTAATCAGTCATTGGTTATACCAAGCTTATACATATGCTTAACTAAGTAAATATTACAAAAACTGTCACCAAGTATAAGAATATAGATAATATACGATCATCAATACATAAACAAGTACATTTAGTTTGGAAAATCATTTCGGAATTTTATTGTGTATAAAAGGTCGTTCGAAAGTTCGTCCTGCTTGAGTTTTAATTTGGAGTATAGCAGCGCATATCATGGCTCACTTTAGTACGTTGTTGTTATCAGTTTTTTTGTCGAAGTTACAAAAAGCTTGCTTCGTTTGAGTTTCTTTCTTCTAATTAAGTAAAATAATTTCTGATGAATTACAGGTGGACTTATTTTATTCATTCAGTGTTCACTGATTGTATTTACTAATGCGTTTGAATTTCCTCTGGATGATGAAACTGAATTCCATCCTATTTTGGAAAAAAAACACGATAAATTTGAATGGACAATTTTCAAGGCAATTGCAAGCCATGAAAAGGACAAAAATCTAATCACATCACCATTTTCTATAAAGCTACTTCTTTCGCTTCTTGCGGAAACAGCAACTCCTGATGTTAGAGCACAATTAGCACTTAAGGTGCTTCCTTACCTACCATCAGGACCATTAACTTATGCGTACTACACTAAGACGCTGGAATCCTTAGCCGTGAGTAATGTTTAAATTTTCAAAATAATATTCGTAGCAGTAAATAGCTTTTTACGCTTCCTTACGTCTATATTTAGTATGAGAACAAGAATTATCAGCTGGATGTGAGTACAAAAGTCTACATTGACAAACAGCTAACTCCAACCAAAACCTTTTTAGAAATTGCTAAAAGCAATTTTAATACGGAAACTGAAAAACTTGACTTTGACGATAGAGTTAAATCAGCAGAAAATATAAATAATTGGTGCTCCGCTGCAACACATGGTCGTATTACAAATATGACCACACCAGGTATGTAGATTCTCAGTTATAAGATAGAATTACAGTTTTTCAAATTCACGCCTATGACTAAGCGGATCACCCAAAAAAAGTAAATGAAGCGTGATTTACGCAGCATATAGCATTTCTCTAGTCACCAATCAACGCACGGCATAAGCAGCGCTTATACCCAATTAATATACCTATATAAATAAAATTAAACTTTAACTGTTTACATTAATACTAACTAAATATAAACAATCTCACAAAACCGTACTTAACCAGCCCAATGATAGTTTAGAAGTTAGGCAATTCTAGCTATTTGGAAAAACAGATTTTCGTGTTGCCGAACACAAAACGGGCCACAAATCCACTCCAATAACTGATAGGAATACCGCTGAAGATTTCCTTGGCTGGAATGAAAATACGTACGGAACAGTCAATAGTCAGCTTACCTGGTATCCCCATAAGAAAAGAAAAACCCAAGAACTGCTAAGAGCACTCCACTCCTCCAAGTGGCACAGTTACCGGGACGTAGCAGAAATAACAGTAACATATTCTAGCAAAATTACTCACATTGTCTTAAGCATACTTTTATAAAAGTTATTCGGATACATAAATAAGTAAATCCCACGCTCTTAAAACTAATCCCCTGGGTCCACCAGGAACAATAAAGATGGTTTCAATACGTACAATATTGCGAACTCGCTGGATCTACCAGGAGCAACCTACATGGTTCAAACACATTCCTAAAAATAAGAAGTGGCATAAACTAACTATGCTCAGAACATAATATCAAAGACCTACCAATGCCAGACTATCTTACATAGTATACAATCTCCAAACGTGACAACGGGCGTTGGCTTCGCTCTACGCAAACGAAAAGACAAATCATAGCGACAAAGATGCATCCTCACACATAAAATATAACGCAATATTATCGAGGACCTACCTTTACCGAACTGACATATTTTCGTCACCAATTACAAACGGAAAAATAGGCGGAGGCTACTCTCTACTCAAATGGAAAGATTAGTCAGGCAATCATCGCAGTCGGCCTTCAGAACAGCCACCTCATAGCACAGGTGGAAAAATAACTCACCCAAGCAACAAACATGTGCACTCTTCACACATAATGTGAGATAAACAGAATCCCGAGACAGCACTAGTAGAATTACCGAACCCTAGAACACCAAGCCATAACACATCTACTAACATTCACATTCATTCTCGTGCAAATCACACACTATTGCGAGTTTTCACAACTCTTTTTAAATGCACCAAGCCTAAACAGTCACAGCAGGCAACATCAAGTATCCACCAGTTAATAGAATAAAATTCGTAACCCAGGCAGATTGCGTTACATAAATATACCTGGTCACACACAATTTCATTATTTCTATCCCAGATCTCACAATACCTGCAATTACAAACAAACGCACCTACAATCGAAGCTCGACGAACGTCTTTAGTACCTGACTAAATAATACCCCGTGACTAAACTACCATGAACCATGACATCGTCGCAACGATTCACAGCTAGTCTTAAACATGCCAACCTGGTTCCTGCAAATGTTGGGAAACGGCCCTCGTAAGAGTTACAACCGCTGTACGCAACCCGGTAAAGATAAATAATATATCCATATTCTACATGATTTTTCTAAAATTTTTTATTCGGTAAGGTACTCTGTCTAAATTACTTGTAAAGTTGTCTACTAATTTTCAGTTTCATTCGACTACAGTTTCCCTTGTTGGTAGTCAGCTCTTCAGTCTGGCAGGTTGAAGCAGTGTGTGCATTAGGGATCTATTTTGGGTCCTTTGCTTTTCAGAATGTATATCAATGACATACCTGAGGTTATTGAGGACATTAAAATTCATATCCTCTAATGGAGGGTGGTATTGAACGATTAAATTCTGATCTGAAGGATGTCTCAGGTTAGATTTTGATTTAGGGTGTTCAGCCGGTGGCCTCACATTCACTGCGTCCTGAAAGATCAATTGTAAGTCCCCGTTCAATTTACTCAATTTATAGATTCAGACTTTTCATGAAGTCCAGAACCATTCTGGGATTTACGTTTCACACGTAGTTTGGTGAAACAAAAGCATGTTCGAGGTGGAATAACCTCCGCCTGGCCAATGCTTTGAAAATGCAGAGGACGTGATCCAAGGTTTCGTGGTCATCTTGACAAAAGCGGCATCATGAAGTCGCAGCCAAGGCCATCTGGTATGGGTGATTCTTTCATGGGTAATGGCCGGAGAATGCCTCTATAATCATTTTGAGCTCTGTTCTCCTAAGAAGTAGGAGTTGTTTTGTTTCCCACTTGGATTCTGTACACTCGACGGAATTGACAGTTGCATTCAATGACTGTACTAGGCTGGTGTTTGGTCCAACAAGATTAGTTTAGGTACGTTTCACCGCATGGCAACCATCTGCTTGGTTGTCCTCTAAAGGACATGCAACAGAGGTAGCCTTCTCAAATTGCGCCTGCTATCGCGAAAAGAGATTTTGTTAAGCAACACATGAGAATCAATATTCGGGTTTAAGAGCTCATGCTCAAAAGTTGCATCGGCAGCCATGCGACGTTTCTCAAGCGAATGCATATTTAAAAGCTTCAAGCGATCCTGATAGGGTGGAAGAATAAATAAATTATTTCAGGGTAGGTGCCTGCGAGCAAAGCGTAGGAAGTTCAGTTGAACAGACTCCATATGGCATTGGTGTCCCAAGCAAAAAGGAGTCGGAAATTAGGGATCTAAAGTTGCATCTTGCGCCCATCTGAGCACTTAAGAACTGATATTATATATTTATCGGTTTTATTGTATATTATCGGACTTGTAATAATATAGAGATTACATTTTATATATAACTTGTAAATTATCTTCAAAAAACTGTCCTTCTTGATGGCGGGGGAGGGGGTGGGGGGCTGGTCCCGTTCGTTCCATTCTCGGTGGATCCCTGATTGGATTGGAATAGTTATCCCTTTTTTCTTCATATTAATAAACTTAAGAAAGATGCAGGCATGCTTTGAATATACTCATCATAAAGTTTAGAGGAAAGTCCTATGAACTCATTATAGGATGTGAGGAACTGTTGTGACTTATAATGCCATTGTCCCTCATGTAACTTTTCCAAAATTTGTTTAATTTTATTTTTAATACGCTGCAGCTCTGTATTGAACCATGATGGAGATGTTTGTCTTCGTCAACATTATTGCTAGACAGTAATGTGTTGAAGTCAATAGCCTTTCTAAAATTGAAGAAGTATTGTGTTTTCGGTTTCACACCAATATGTAATTAGTAGAGGGGGTGATATTTGTCAAGGGTAGACATTATATCTGGGCTAGGATCAACTAATAAGCTATCCGCATCAGTTGAAAATACCGGGTCTAACTGCCTGCCCATTTCATTCTTTACATTACTGATTTGGCTGAGGTCAAGAGATAAGACAATGTCCATGAATAGTGATTTCCTTGTTGTCAAGTTATTAAAAGGAAGATAGTCAACGTCATCTACGTTGAACACCCATTGTATATTGGTTATATTTATGGAGTCTGGAGGAATATAGCAACAAATAATGTATAACTTAGATTTTAAGAGATTTAACTTAAGAGCAATAATTTCGATGTCGAGAGTGTTGGAGAAACTGGGGATAACTCCTTCCTAGGGTTGCCATACAAAAATTTCATTGTTGACTACATATGAGGCCCCTTGTTGGTGTTGCCATATTAAAATTTAGGATATTTGCGTATCCTGCGAAAACGATCAGTCCTATACGGTGTTAATGTACAAAGTTTTTCTGAATATGAAATCCTATAAAATTGGTTGTAGTCATTTTTACTGTTCGACGAACCTTTCTAGAGATATATTCAAAAACGACTTCAACAATCAAAATTGATCAAGTGGATTACCATACCATCATAAGAATTTGTCTTTGACCAATTCTAGCGTTTTACTGATTTTCCGTATACATTTTACATTATGCGTGTAGATTACCTTTTTGAATAAGTTAGTACTAAAAATAAATATAATCTTATTTTAGCTTAACCTTCTTTGAGTTTGGTGTGATCATATAAAATTTTGTATCTCTACTATATATTTGGATACTTGTACTGATAAGGCATAAAACTAGAGCCCTGAAATTTTGTACGCGGCGTTCCGTATGAATTGAAACTATAAGTTAGATAATGAGCCAAATCGGGATGTTTTCGTGCAATTGTCAGATAAAAATTTGCAGATGTGCATGTTTTTTTTACATACACAGAGGGAACTGGCTGTCATAAATATGTCTAGTATATTGAACAAAATTCTTTGGATTATAAAAGCTATGAAAAAGCTTATTAAAAGATTTAATGTCGGGTGACTCATTTCAGAGAGAGATAGAAAAAACAACATTTCAGTATATTGGCTTTAGACAAATATTAACTTTTTCCATAGCTCAGAATTAAAATTATTTGTATTGATCATACTAAGATCATATTAAGAACGTAGGCCTATTAATAAAAATTTACCAACTCTGAGTTTCAAGAGGAGTTCCAAATGAATCCTTCCAAAAATTTCACACTCTACGTCTTCTTTCTCAAAAAATGTTCGTGTTCAGTAACATAATATTAACATTTTTTTTTTTCTCAGATGATTTGGAATCCGTAGTTGCACTTTTAGTGAATGCAATTTATTTCAAGGGAACTTGGCTGGATATATTCCAAGATGTGTTCACGAGACCACTAGATTTTAAACTTAATGCTGAAAAAACACTGAAAGTACCAATGATGATCAACTCCGCCGAATATTACTACATAAAAACAGAGCGTTTCGGTGGAGCTCAAATCGTTAGACTTCCGTACAAAGTATGTATAAGAAAATAATTATTGCACCATTTAAAGTTGTGCGATATCGAAGGAATTATTTTATTTACTTTAAAGGGAGGACAATACGCAATGACGATAATTTTACCTAATGATCCTCAAGGATTAGATGATATGATTTCATCCATAAAGCCAGGAGAGTTTCAGTACCTTCAAAATTATTTCGAGAAAAAGGAACTTTTTGTTCTAATACCAAAATTCAAATTTGAATCTACACTGCATATGAGGAAAACAATTGCTGAAGTGGTAAAAAAAGTTTCAAACCTTGCAATATTTCTGAATATTTATTTTTTATTGCATTGTTTTTTTTCAGCTCAATATTCCGGAACTTTTTGAATCGAATACTTCCCTGCCTGGCTTGGGTACTGGATTTATCCAAATTTCCGATGTTATTCAAAAAGCTGGAATTATTGTTAATGAAAAAGGAACTGAAATCTATGTTGAAACAGGTAGAGTATACAAAATTACCATATTTGAGTTATTAGCTCTTAACAAATTTTATATTCACAGATACTGAATTTGAGAATAAACAAGGTTCACCCCCTAGATTCGTAGCGGAGCACCCATTTTTATTTTTAATTGAAGATGAGTCCACTGGAACACTTTTATTTGCAGGAAAGGTAACTGACCCATCTGCTTAAAGTCGTAGAAATCAAAAGTGTGTGTTTTTTTTTACTGAAAACAATTTTGAATATTTTATTTGTTTACTTTACGTAGTACAGTAGTACTAAATTCCATTTAATTCGGACTTTAAATAATTTGGTATTTAATTTTGAACTTTTATAACAATTGAATTTACAACAAATTTTTTCATTTAGCATTTTGAATTGCGTTGTTATTATATGTTTTTTTTTTGTACTTTTAAATTTTAATTCAAGAGTTTACTGCTGAAACGAAGTTTTTTTTGCACTTTGCTTTTTTTGTAAAAACCTAGCAATAGTTTGGCAGTGGAATTTTTGACTGTAAGCTATCTTATGTGCTTTGTAGATACGAGTAAATAAATAATAAGCAATATATTGCTACGAATATGAAGCTAAATAAAATTTAAAATGTTTGAATGTTAATAAATTGCATTATTACACGCTCAAACTAAGAATTTTTAATTTAATTTTTATCGCAAAAGTTTATAACTGAAACATCATTAATTGACTCTTTTCTCCACAATGATGATAAATGGCGCTCTCATTTCCGAATTAATTAATTAATATAAATTGCTCTTGCCCCAATTTTTGCATTCTAAATCGTGACAACAAATATCTAAATTTAAGGCTTTCTACAGGCAGTAATCAAATCTGCTAGCTCTACCAGTCCCTTGTTCCTTTGGCCAGAAACTACTGAAGCAGCTTCAATAATAGTTAGACTTCATACCAAATTGCGTAGGAAAATTGAGGTTAGTAAAATCTCTACAAGTCTGTTCATAATCAACTCAGTTTGAGTTAAAACCCTTGATGAACTGAAATGTACATTATTGAATAAAGTGAATGGTTTAGATGTCTGAATATGGTGAAGGAAGAATATGCACGAAAACAACAAAGGCGCCCGGAGGAGGCGAAAAGGGCACCAGAAGAAAAATAAAATATTTTGTGTTTTTGTTTAAGCTTCAGGAAAATCACCATAACAAAAATCTATTGGATTGCATCCTAATTGTGGAGATTTCTTTCGCGAACCATTATGAGGATCATTCTATGTTATTGGTCATTCTGGTAATATGCCTAAAACATATCAGTCAACCACATTTTATACCAGGCTTTGAAAATGTATTGGGGAATTTAGGGAAATTTCCGCCTTAAATAACCTTGTAAAAGCTTGCGTAATCCCGTCCTATGCAGTTTATATTTTATGGCTTAAATCTGGTTGCTCTCATTCATTTGACATATCAAATTGTTCTGTTGACCTCTTCATTCGTGAATTGTGAATCGATCGAGTTTTTCAATTCCATCATCTCTACAAGCGCTTTTCTGCAAAATGAATTCATTTAAAACCCCGTTTCTCTCTGCCACAACCCTCAGATTGTCGGGCTTTCCTTTATGTTAAAATTTTGTAGGACTTCTGATTCTGTCGTAGTCTCTACAGGAAATGGGTTGAAAATTTGACTAAATGCCTATAAGCAATTGTTAGTAAATACTTGCCAACACAACAAATGAGCGTTTCCACTTAAATGAACAAATCCACCCAACAAATTCTGCGAGTTTTTACAGCCGACAACGACAAAGTTGCCAACATGTGTCTGAATTTTCATATAGCGTTTCCACTTAGAAAGAATGTTGCCAACTTGTTTCAAAACTTGTCGAGTAAGAAAATTTGTATAAGTGGAAACGAGGCTTATGTTAAACTTTTTGTAGGACTTCTGGTTCTGTCGTAGTATCTACAGGAAATAGCTTGAAAATTTGACTATAGGCCTATAAGCAATTGTTAGTAAATTCTTACATTCAGAGCCTAAGGGATCTACATGCCCAACGAAAAATTTAACTTTTGTAAGAGTTGCAAGAGTATTCTCACAGCGTTCAATTAAACTTTATGTTTTATAACGTTAGTAGTATTTGCAGCTCATATAAATCCTCCATAAAGCCGATTTGGGTATAATGTACAAAGGCAACAGGAACCACTTTATACCGTACTTAAGTTCGTTCGGGGAACGCTCTAGGAGCGCATATAAAACATCTTATAAGACGCGTTTTTTGTAAAAGCGTATTGCGTAAACATTCTAGCAACGTTTATAAAAGTGATTTATTATTGTTGTGAAAACGTTCTCCGAAATTACATATATTTCAGGGGCTTAATTGTTTCTCTCAAACGTGGCTATATTGTAATTCTTGCAATTTATGTGATTCTTTTCTCCTCTTGTAATATATGTATACAAATAATTTAAATTGTGTGCAATATCATCTTATATAAATGAACAAGTATTTATGTTTAGAGCTTCAATTGTTAATGACAAACATATTCGTATTGATATTGTTGACTACTAAAAGTAAAATTAATTTAACGCCAAATGTATATGCAATTGAATTTACTGCGAATCATATTTTGCCGTAAAAGTTTTAAATGTAACTCGAAATATTACAACAAGCCTGTGAATTTGTGAAAATTTGTAATACTACTCTAAGGTCCAGTACAATTCATATCTCTAGGATATTTTGTTTTTTCACTCTAAATCCTTTTTAAATCACAGATCAAAGTTTTCCAACCAAGCAGCTGCTGAAATTGTTCGTTGGATGATAACCGAAACAATGTCAGAAGAATTGCTGTTACTAGATTTTTCTTCCGGATAGGATGGAACGAAAATAATTTCTTCTACAAATTTTCTACGTTTATGTAAAATCGTGGAATTTTCTTATTTTTTGTGTAGAATGTCCTTTATTTTCTTGACTATGGAAGTGTTGTTGTGAGGTGGGTTTAGTCTTTATTACTTTCGCTTGGATCTTTTGTGGCACATACAATTTTTTGTTTATCCTTTTTATTAATTTCTTTGATTATAAAATATTTCTTTACATCATGCTCATATATGCGAAATTTTGTAAAAGTTTCACTACAATCCTAACTCGATCATAGCTTATCTGCTATAGAAATATCGCTTTAAGAAAACAATTTCTTATATTCAAAATGAACCTGGAATACGTCGATAAATTATCTTTTACCAGGACCTCTAGCTCGTAGCTACTACACAATTGTGCTATTAGTTTGGAACTCAAGCCCATTACTGTATCGTATCGTTATCATTAAAAAAATTCCGTAGTAGTAGTAGATTAGACAGCTGCAAGCTTCTGCGATTGCCAAAATTGTAATAAAGAGAGCGTAAATCTTCCCGTAATATTTCTAGGTATGTGTGTTAAAGATCTTGTTATCAACGGTACTTACAGGATACAGCTTAGCAGTTCGAAGGGAGCGACATAGCTCAACCTTAGTTTCTTCACATATTAACCCTTACTGTAAACAGAGCATGACATAATTACTTGGTATTTGATCAACAACGACAACTTGCAAAATTATTTTACAGATAATATTATTTCTTTAAACTTGTCGTATTATTTTTACACATATGAAGAACCGTAGTCGACAAGACAAATGACGAAAAAAATAACACTTAAAAATACAATTTGTCTGGTTGGTGCAATGAAATTCATGTAGGTACTTTCTGGAATTTTCTGCGCTTTACATTTAAATGAAATGACTCATTGATGGAAGTAGTTGTTTCGGCTGGTAATGCTTAAACTCGAACTAATTTTGAATTTTATGTTTTACTAATAATTATATACTAATTAGTATATATTAAGTTGGACGTTTACTAATCACTTCGCATGTGAAAATTAGTAAAAAGCATAGTAAACATTAATCTAGAAAATCACAGCAAACTTTGACCTAAAAAGTATTATAAAAAGGCACTGCAAATTCAAAAAGAGGTCATTTTCTCGAAAGGACTATAGGAGGTAACAAGAAGTGAATATATTAGAAGCCCCCAGCAATTGTTAATCAAAGGTGCATCAACGGGCATATGTTAAATAATTTCTAGGTTTTTCTCATACGTTACGAAGAATCGGCACACAGGGTATTGGGAAATTGTACTAATACACACAGCAACGTGGAAATATTTATACTGTTCCAATATCCCCCCTTTCACTACAACGTCGACATCAAAAAAGGTTTTTAATGTTTTTATCAAATTTAATGAAGTACATCAAGAGGTGTAATTCTTTTGAAAATAAATGGAAAGTCGTCACAAAAAGCTGCGTTGTGTTTTTTTCATAACGCCAGCAACGTACTTTTTTTTTCAGCGAACAGATACAATACAACTGAAGTTATTATCTCACAAAAGATGGTATTGAATGCATTTGGTTTTGAAGTTTGTTCAACTGGTCTTCTATATTCAGTTGAGCATATCTGTCCTTTACTCTAATGATTGTTTAGCTTTCTGAAATCAATAGAAACTGTTTTGAACACACTGAGAATGCTACTATCTGCTTTGTTTCTTCTACTACGTTAAATCCCACTCTTGACACCAATTATGGAATAGAAGATCCTGAATAACAAGTAAAATTAAATGGAAAATTAGAAAATAATTCCAGTGGTTCAGGTAGTGAGGGCACAGAAGTATAGGCAAGAATTATCGAAATAGACTATTGTATTAATTCCGATTGTCCACAAATATGGATTTAAACTATGTTTTTCAAATAATTTAATCAAAGCGACCTAATGTCTCTAAGATCATACTGATGAACTTTTCCATTCCAGGACTCTCTCTCCAAAAAAGAATAAGTCTGGCTGATGGTAAGTTTATATTGTAAAGAAACGTACAATTTAGCAATTTAGCATATGGCTCATTTGCTATATATTTGTTTGAGAGTTTGTTCACCTTGAACATGTCCAACGCTCCAATACTATCCTATCTGTTAAGGAGGCAAATGTGTAATTACGCATTTTCCCACAAACTTTATTTTCCGTTTTTTGCTATTCTCTTTTTTTTATATATAGGTATATATAACCAATAAATAAATCTAATGAAAGCCTCATCAAATTTAACGTCTCCAACACCTTAAGGCATTTTATTGTTGTTAATTGATTGATTCCCACGTATAACAGAAGGAGACACGCCACTTTAGGTTGTCTAGTGGACCGTGTTCAATTTCTTATCTAGTGATATTTTTCTTTTCTTTTTTTTTCTTTTTTAGGAATTGTCAGTTTTTACTGAAATCAAACTTGAAAACCCCTTTTTTTCCAGGGTCGAACTAATACGATGCGCAAAGAATTTTCACACGCACTTTGTAACGCCTCAATTAATGCAGAACCATGTGCAACAGGCTTTGATGTGCTGGAATTAGGCAACAATGCTAGTCTCTAGAGTCTAAGTGGATTAGACTCTTAATCAAATTTTGTGTTCGAATGTGCTGTTGAGGATGTTTCCTTTGATTGCTTTTGTGTATGCACCAAAATAGACTCCCTTTCAGCCCTTTCAATACATTCGCCCTAATCTCTTTCAAATTGTCACGGTTAAAAGAGCACTCAAGTGACACCTGCTGGAATGGAGCAATGAAAACATCAGATGCTACCTGAGGTAGTTATATACCTAAGCCTTTGATTTCATCTGTGCATTATGTATCCAGAGATACATTGAACGATGGATGAAATGGTTAGCAAAAACTGTTGCGCGCTTAATGAGCTCTTTGGAATACGTACGAAGCTTAACATGCATGACGAGAGCATCATCAAACGACATTTGCTTTCATTAAAGACTCCTCATATGGGACATGGTACTTATTCCCAAGTGGCGGATTGGGCTTAACTTGGTGCAGGCAAATGACCACTATGAATACAAACTTGCGGACGAACGAAGTTGTGCATCGGAAAAGCCGGTTACATAAATACCTTCATGGGAAAATGCCTCTTTGTTCCGCTTGGCTAAGTGGAAATCTGTTACGTCCATTAATTTGTGTTTTTGATGTCCGATGTCATGTTGTGTTACGTTGTTACATCTTCATTGTAATGGGTGCTCTCTTCGTAGAATTTTCACTTTTCACTGTATTTTCACAGCTGAAAGTGAAAGTTCTAAGCGATAATCCCATTTGATCTTAGTTTTGAAAAGAAGATAAATTCTTGGAATACTGTGAGTTTTCTTTCGGATTTTTTTTATAAGAATGGGTAAAAGCAATCAGCTCCTTGTAAAGTTCTTGGGCAATTAAATTTTAGTGATGCTTAATTTAGCTTTAAGATATCGAAATTGTGAGAATTTCCGTTTAGAGATTTTCTTCTTCGTCAACGAACGGTGCAGTTATTGTAATTTCGATTGAAGTTGAAATGTCTTCATTAAATCCCTCGAGGGTTAGTAGGATTCAATAGAGAATGCTAAGAATGTGCTTGTTGACAATTTCGGTCATGTTGTGACATTTTGCTGATTTGTTTTCATTTATTGGGAATTTTAAAATTTTGTAAAAAGTAATTACTTTTTAAAACTTGTTAATTCCACAGTTGGTAATGATTTCGTGCCCTTACACATTTCGAGAGAATGGTTTAAGAACTTTAATCTATGATGGCCAATACTCACCTACTTTTCTTTAGCATTTTAGTTGACTATCATGCCACTTCTCATTGCAGTGTGTTTTCAAAATCCGTTCTTTTAATTCCGCAAGGGCTCCAATTTTTTAATGTCCTCTGGAAGAATCATTTCATTCTCCACCATGTGTTGATTGAGTGAGTTTAGCTACCTTGTAGCGACACAGGAGTGACCTGCAGGTTGGCAGGGCCCTTGACAATTTACAATAATTTTGCAGTCTTTCACATTCCAATTGAGGATTGGAAAATTTTCTGTGAGTAGCCATTAATTCTAATGTTAGAAGATAAAACTATTAGATTATAATTTCCATTGTCAGCCGACTATACAAGTAGACGTATTTTGTTTATCTGAAAATATAGAAAATATATTAAAATTGAAATCTATTAGAAGACTTGCAACGAAAATAACTTCTGAGAAGATTTCAAAATAAAGAATGAGGTCTTGCATGTTCATGTTTTTTGTTTTTTTTTTTAGAGTAAAGGCACGTCAGAATTGTTTTACATTCGAATACCAATTTGGAGATTACGAGTGGTTTGTTAAAATCTTTGGCAGCAGCTCGGCTATTCCAGCATATCCTAATCTCCTAGCTTGCTATTCCAGATATGAATAAAATATCTTCCCGCTTCAAAGTTGACCATAATTGTTCCTAGAAGACGATGACATGATTTTCAAGGTGTATGACTATTTGTTCACCAGTGTGTTCGCAGTAAATATGGGAACCAGTATTTCCCTCTATTTTGTATCACCTGTGCAAATACTAAAGTGTGTCAATAGTTGAAAATGGTCACCTAGCAATTGGCGCTTATCATAGTCCCAAAGAGGTAAGTGCTATCAGACACAATCGACTGCACGATGAGGTGTAGTCTAAAAGCCGAGATTAACGCCAACTTTGTGATGTACATTTGGACGGAAAGTATTTTTATTTTATTTTTTATTTTATTTATTTATGACTTTATAGCGATAATTTAAAGATTAAAGTCTCGATTAAAAACTACCGGTTACTTGTGAAATCCAAGTACTTGATTATTTCATTGAGAAGAAGACTACAATAAAAATTTTCTTTTTCTATTTAAATAATGGATTTTCACATTATTTGAAATTACCATACTTAGTAAATCCATTCTTACTTCTCACTAAAACATGCTAAGTTTTAAAAGCTGCGAAATGAAACTAATATGCGATGTGTCACTTAGCATGTAAAGCGAATACAATGGTATCCGAACTATCGTATCTGTGAGATCTGAGCTCATGCCAAGGGGGTACCATTTTGTTAAGAGCTAACTCAGTCTAAATATGAATTTTTTTTAGCTTTACATATAATACCTAAAACTATTATCACAAACCTCAATTCTTAAAAAAAAACTTAGCTTACTACAATATCCATCTAATAAAAAAAAATCAATAATTCTACAAATTCAACTAAAATTTAACGTCCACTGTGTTTTTCACTCTATATTTCTGTAAAACAAAGGAAAGAATTCACTATTGAATTCATGAATTAAAATGGAACTTTTTGGAGTACACTATTACGTGTACAATTATAAATGCAAACGCTGCAGCACGTAGCTGCAGCGTGAGAGCAGAGTTGAATTTCTAACAAAATTGAAGTATACTGTCCCGTGTAGGCGCAACAAAATGAAGTTTAGTGTGTGCTGCCCGTATAAGAACGGGAGTCGTAGCAGATGTGCTCAGATGTGGTCTGAAATGAAGCAGAAGTAAATTTCTGCAGCAGGAGAGCTGTGGATCGTCGCCTTTTTATAGCCGCCGTGAACCGCTACGTCTCTGTTCACTGATATGTTGCCCTGGTAACGCTTGGTATCATAGTTTGCTTGGATTCGAACTGCGGCGAAAGCAGCTAATGAGTACATCACTTGATAATATTGAAAAATATCAATATACGGATATAAGTGACTTTTGGGAAAATTTGTTAATTTAGTGTTCTATTTGTTTATCATAGCTGAAACAGAATGAACGGATCAATGCCGGAGTAAACACGCAGCTAACTGTCAAAAAACGCAAAAAAAAAGTACTGCCCGGAACGAAATTGCCGCGATTGCGTTTAATGACAATTCAATGCAATTTTCATATTTTCAATATTGTGCTTGTGGACATTTTTATATTGCTAAAACTTGTGCGATTAATAACAGTCACGTTTGAAATATCCCGCACCTCAATAATTAATTTTACATTACAAATTTCGTTCAAAACAAACTTTTCCTTCAGCTGTAAAAAATGTTCCATCCGGTATTTGCGTAAGAGTTTAAAGTTGACCAACTTTCTTGCGGCAAATGCGGTAATTGCGTTCACAGTGTGGGTACTAATGTATTTCAAATGCATTCAACTTTTGAGTGACATTTCCATTCCATTGATCCGTTAATTCCGTTCCACCGGATATTAATTATTTCGGAACTCATCCAATGATGTTTTAAGGAATTCGTGAAAAACTTCAAATGAAATATCATCCTGTATTGACGAGAAATATTTTTAGATGAATATATTCTGTTTAATACTTTTATTCTGAACTCGAAACTTCGTGTTCCTTTTTTCTTTGTCTTTTAGGAGCATTGGTCAAGAATTGCATCAAGGGATCGTTAAGGAATATTGGTGTGGTCTAAACAGTACCTATGGTAGCTGTGTGTTAAAGGTATTATCCAGCCCTAGTGCTTAAACCGTTTGAAAAAGTTTTCTAGTAAATTCAAAAGTAAAAACTGATTATTTCCATGTTGATGCTATAGGTAGATGCGATATTTAGGAGAGTCAAGTATAAAAAAACATGTTAATTCTTCTCTATTTCTTTATCGGGGGTTATTTTATGATGATTCATGTAACATTTTGTAGACATTTTTAAGTCCATATAATATCTATTCAATATAACATAATCCAACTGACGACGCGATATATTAATCACATTTCGGACTGATGTTTTATTCGGAGCAGTTGTGAAGGCGCATTCATCAATTTCAAAGTGGCTACTGAAGTCCTCTGGCATGGGTAATAGCTTTCATGCAATAATGCGAATTGGAATTCAAGAGCTCCTCCATTCACGTCGAGAGAAGGGTGGCACCCCGCCTGATGGGGTTTCTTCAATGCTATGTTGCTCTGCATACCCCCATATATGGCCATTGGATTTGAATTCGGGGGATCCCACAACATGTGTCAACTAACTACAAATGAAATTAAAATGATTCGAACAATGTTCGCAGGCAATAAAATTCCGTCGTTGAGAAGAGTTCATTTATTCGCACCCTTTTGCGCGTAACCAAGAGCTCACTGTTCCGTATCCTTTTTTTTAATTAAAATGTTGACATGTACATGTAAGCCATCACGTCTGGACGTCTATAAATGGACGTTTGGAAACCCAATAAACATTTAGACTTTTTCCGTACGTTTCTCTGCAAGCCGTTTTCGTAAACCACCGTAGCCGCCACCAATTGTTCGTATTTTGGGGCGCTCATTGTTCTCCTCCGCCTGCCTGCCTGTCCATCTATCGTCGTCGTTGTACTAGCCATCATGATCATCATCATCAGACGAAGAGTTTCCAAAGTTTAATGTTTTGTCATTAATTTACGTACGCGTCGCTTAACGGTAACCCTGTGTAACCCACGTTTGTGTTCTTTTCAGTTGTGACACGGCTTCCGCTTGCTGGACCCAGCATTCCTATTCTAACCGAAATCAATTAACTTAATTAGGAAAAAAACCAGAGAATGCGATTTAAGAACTTGACTTTAGTCGGATACAAATGCCAACCAACCAACGAATCAACCCTTTTCGACGCATTTTTCCCTTTTGACTTCGATAATCCTTAGCTAGCGCGAAACAAGCTTTTCGGGGAATTATTTAAAATAATAAGGAGATCGTATTAAAGATAATAATCTTCAATTATCTGGTGGTATTTAAGCCCTTTCCAGCTTGAAAATTGTGTTTCACTGTTGCGGAAGGGTTAGACGCTCCTGACAGGATACTTTTAATCCTTTCGGGCGTGCAATTTTTTTGTTTGTTTCGACTCTAATTAAACTCGGAGCTACACTGAGCAGTACAGTAGCAAGACAAGGCTTCAGGGAATTAAGGCTGAAATGACGGGGTATAGAGAGCGAGAGAACTTTATTGGGGGCTTAGCAAATAACGCGCTTATGGATTGCAATCTGTTACTAAAGTGCACCTGAACCGTCAGAGTAATTTGATTTGAATTAAGGAAGGGGTGGAATGGTGCTTGCATGATATTACCCCGGTGAGATATATCTACAATGGTAAATAATTGCTATATGTGTTGTAGTAATGTTAAGATAACATACTAAGTAGTCCTTGCATTCATGTATCTAATTGAGAAATTGATTATTGATTGTTAAATTCTCTGCAAATGACAAGCGAGTTTATTAATGAAATTGGAAAAATTCTTTACGTAGTTTCTACATCAAATGAGTGTTATTTGGTTTGATGTAGTGATCCAACTAAATTTATCTGAAGACTAACACTTCTTCTTAGTTACAACTATAGCCAATACTGGTTGAGGTATCTAGATAAGGAGTTGGTAAATGTCTATTAATGTATTTAACATTTACTTTATTTTCTTACCAATTATAGTTATTTTATTTTACATTTTTACAAAAAAGTGCACCAAAACCAACTTTCTGGTATAAATATCACCAAAAACTCACCTCAGGCTTAATTTTTACCAGAAAATTTTGAAAATAATTTCAAGGTCATATTTATTATCAAAACTTTTCCCAAATAACTAACTAAATAATATTTATAATCATATCAAAGGTAAATAAGTAATTTACTTGAATTTACGCCATTAAAGGTGGTAATCAGTTCGACTATATTTTTACTGATCGTTGCAAGGTTTTCAATAGAATTAATCATAGCGTTTGGTTTACTGCTGTTTTTGTCAACTGGATTTATTCCTATCTGTCATATTGTAGGCAGCGTATTGTATTTCGTGGTGCGCTGTCCAATGAATTAGACAAATAGCTCAGGTAGCCTTAGGGGGAAGCTATTTGGGACCATTACTTATCATCAGTTACATCAATGGTGTGTTTATGACAATGTCTAACTCCAAAATTCTTTGTTATATCGACGTTGAAAAGCATAAACGTTGTAACCGACAAAAATGAAACTTTTCACTTGATCCCAAAAACTTTTTGAAAATCAGAAGAAAAATCATAACTTCTAAACTATTTGTGATAGAAGTGTTATTTTTGGACAGATTTTTTTTTTAAATTATATGTACAATTAGCAATAAGTACAATGCAGCTAAAGTTAGTATAAGTATTAGTTTTCCCAATTACAGCCATCCGTTTTTTGTTGTACGGAATTTAAGAATGCTGTATCTGAATAGCTGTATTCTATGGAACGAAATCAGTGTTAAAAAACGTATCCCTTTAAGCCCTGACCCTCATAATTGTGCGGGTCAGCTATAAATACATATTTCTTTCAATAACATCATGGGTGGACACGGGTCAAAAAATAATGATTGTTAAAATTTCTAGGTGGACTGTAGTAACACATTTGATCAGCAAAAACTAATTGCATTCAATAATGTGTGTGTATTTGAGAATTATTTGCATCGTTAGAAATTTGTATAAATCGTGTAAAGAGAGGTACTGTCGCAACTTTTTTGTTACCTATATGTTTATTAGTTATTACAATAGTTTAAATCGAAAATTTTTAATTGATCCTGATTTTAGTACACATAAAGTGGATTTTGTATTCAATAAAACTCGACTGACATAATCTTGTGGGTGAGCTCAAAACTCTCACAGACCTCAATAATTTTTCTAACTAATTTTTCCATTAGGTCCCCAATTATTACAAAAATTCTATTTGAAATGTCTCCGGTTTTGAAGGGCGCTTTGTCACCGGGCACATTCGGTGATAAATACTTTTTGGAAATAAAGCGTTCTTCCATGGTCGGCTGATTCTCCGAGTTTTAACCCGATAGAAAACCTGTAATACAATCCTCAATGGTCTAAGACCAATTTCTAGTATGGTTCGTCGGACAGAGAAAATGATTATAACCAATTTCACAGGATTTCATATCATAAAGAACTTTTCAGTACAATAAAACCGTGTAATACTGCCTGTTTTCACAAAATACGTAAAAATCTTAAATTTTTATATGGAAACACCAAGAAGGGGTTACCTGGTTTGGCCCATTTTTGAAATTGTATTTAATATTTTCATACAAACACCGTATACAAAGTTTCAGCACCCGTTCTTAGGCAGTGTCCAAATATGCAATGAAAAACGAAATTTTTGTATGGCAACCCTACTAAGGACAACTTATGATATGTTAATGAAATACATACATATGTGAGGCAAATAATTGAGGCTGTCATTAAAAATAAAGTAGAACATGCAAAATATTAGTTGAAATTAATTAGTATTGCATATTTAGAAATATCAGGATGATAATAATTGAAAAATACAAGAAAACTTTTAAATTTTCCGCGTTATATTTATTTTGAAATTTTTTCACTTTCCTGAAAAAATTTTTACAATTTACAATCAAATATAATTCACTGTGTAGAGGCTGTACATTCTTTGAAAATGCCTTCATCTTTATAGACAGAAAATTAATATCAATATTTAACTAATGCTCAATAATGGTTTGTTTCTGGTATCATGAAAATAATCCCAGTGTTTAAAAAAAATTCCAAACACACTTTGGTGAAACTACTTGAGGAAGTAATTATAGAAGAACTGGAAAATTTCTGTGAATAGTCTAGAATTACCTCCCATGATTAGTTTATTTCCAGAAAAGGTCATTCGACAGACCAGGCAGCTCTCCCGCTCAGCAGCAGTATCATAGAGGACCTGCGAAACAAAATCGGCACAATAAACCTCGGCCTAGACATAAAGCCAGATAGGCTTTGGCACCAAGTGCTCACCTTTAAACTCAATGAACGAATCGTAACCCAGAATATCAATAGAATTGTAATCAGCTTCCTAGAGGAGAAATTTCAATCAGTACAAAGCAAACCTTCGGCGAGATACCTATATCCTCTGAAATTTCTCAAGGCTCTATTTTGGGTCCCTTATACTTTAAAACTTTTCTCTTCGTTTTCCTCTTAAAAACTTTTCAAATAATAATCCTGCTTCCATCCTATATGCAGATGACACACTAATAATCTTGGCAGCATATGAAAAATCTCATACGGCCCACAACATCATACAATGTTTCAACACAATGTAATGGGCCATCCCACACAAGTATTCCTGATGTAGTATGCAAACAGGTTTTCAAGATGTGAGAACAAGCAAAGAAATATCGCTCCAAAGTGTAGAGATATTTCTTTGCTTCTTCTCACTTCTATCCTAGAAAATTGGTATGCATACTGCATCAAGAAGACTCGTGTAGGATGTCCCATTAGGCGCTTCTCTACTGGAATGCTACCTCAGCACTGATATACTTCAGAAATGAAAGCCTCAAAGAACATAGCCTAGCTGTCCACGAAAGCAATACTACTAAATTAGAAATTTCTAATAAACAAGCACCTCTTAAGGAAGAAATAACCAAATTAGGTATTAACCTTCATAACAGTTATGACTCGTCATGCAACATAAAATAGTTTTAAAAGTGCAAAACTGAAAGTGTGATAAAGTTTCGACAGAATTTTTATGAAGATCTTCTTTAATTTTTATTGATGGACTTCAAAAAAAGAAGGTAGTTTCTATGTATAATTTCAAGTTTTTATATTTCGCCTCCACAGCATAAAAATGATCTACGACAGAAAGGGTTGAGTTGTAAATAAAATAAATGTTTCACCTATAAAAGGCTCCACGTGATTTGTTTGAGCCCACGAACTCTATATGAGTATGATGTGGAAAAATTAATTAAATTATAGTCGCCCAAATAAAACAATCGTTATAAAATTTATTCATTTTTGATGCTTTAGATTTCATATTTCTCTTTGTTTTTTTTATAACTTTTCCAGCGCACTCCTTTATACAAAATCGTCCACTATTTTCAATGTTTTGCAAAATTTTACAAAATACTTCCCAATCGGGATTGACCGTTTTGAATCGGTTTGAATTTATTAATAATATTATATATTTTCTTTTTTGTGTGAAAATAATCGGGAGCACATAAGCTTCAGTCTGATATATATGAATATTCTATTAAAAATCATTTTCGTTGACATTGTGTTGACAGTCCTTTTCACATTTATTAATTCAAATTCAAATTTATTATTAACATAACTATTGTACAATTAAGACAAAAATGTTTTTTATTTGTACAAGAAAATCAAAATAAAAACAATATTACTCAGTAGTATGTTCCTACTAATGGAAGAGAGACAGAAAGCTCAAACAATTAGAGCAAAATTAACTAAAAATATAAAATATTACAATATTAAGTAAGAAAAAAAAAACAAAAAGCAATGCTAACTAGTAATATTAAAAAAATTAAAAACACTACTTCTAATTGTAGTTAGAGTGTTGGACTGGATCATGTCTTTTATCGATTGTGGTAAGTCATTCCATATTCTAATAGAATGGCAAAAAAAAACAGGCGTCGGGTGATAAGGAAATTATTCCGCGGTAGTAACAAATGCTGTGTTTTGTTAAACATAGAGAATACCAAGAGGTCGTAAAGATCCCGAGGACATTTTAACTTAATAATTTTAATTAAATAGATTACTGAACAGTAATCACGATAAACAGAAATTTAGCACCCCAAAATCTAATACTTTTTATTGAGAACAGGATCAAATCTCCTGAGACTATGCGCGTATCAGATGATAGAATTAAATGCAATCTCAACTATTCTTCTATTATTGAAATCAAGCTTTCCAAATATTTCACATCCGTAAGTCAAAATAGGTATTAACTATGTATGCACTAAAAATAATCGCGTAGGCATGGGTGTGAAATAGCTAGACACCCATAGAGAATGAAGATCCACATAAACTCTACTCACAACAGAATTAATATGCAAATCCCATGCAATCAGTCCAAGAATTTTGGCTGAATCAACAATAGGAATAGCAGTGTTGTTAAGGGAAACTGACGGAAAACAAGCCATATTTTGTACACACTTATGGATCAGCAAACAATTAGATTTTGAGGGATTAAGCCTTAGTTCATTATTACAGGACCACAACTAAATAGTCTCCAAATTCTCATCAGGCCAAGTACACTAGATCTATACAATTGAACATCATCAGCATATTAGTACTTGACGTGAGCAAATATATCATTTATAAACATGGAAAATAACAGGGGCCCAAGAATGGATCTCTGAGGTACACCAGATACCACTGGTAAAAAAGATGATTGAGAACCATTTGTAAAAACTGCTTGTGACCTCCAGTAGTCATAAATTAACTTTGCAAAATGAGAAGAGAAAATAAAATTCCTTATAAGTTTCATCTGAAGAAGTCTATGATTAACGGTATCAAAGGCCTTGGAATAATCTAAAAGAACTAGTACCGTTATTTCATCTTTATCGACCGCACACGCGACATCATAGCACATTTTAAGGAGAGCAGATGTACAGCTATGCCCAGGATGAAAACCAGATTGATAATTGTGCATAAGAACATTCAAAAATAAATAATGAGAGATTTGTGTAAATTTTGAGCAAATTTTCTTCAAAAATGTTTACTTATGTTTACCTTGGGCTGGGAACACTAATCTATCCGAGCGTTTTTAATAACCGGATTATGAAATTTCGGCCGAAAAATGAAGTTTTTATTGCGCAAATTTGAGAGTGTAATCTTGAGATTATCTAGACGAGAATCAGATAAGGTTAAAATTAATAGCTAGAGCGCAAAATACATAAATATTGCCTAACTTTAATATTTTCTTTTATTCGCAGATTTACATATATAGTATATGTAAGTATTACTAAACAAAACTTTGAGGACCTATATCTAATTGCAGTTCGGACTGTTACCTCAGAGCTACTACCCTAAATAACTGGGAGAACAAACAAAAGTGCCTCTATTAGGAAATTCTAAAAGCATCTCGTCAGGCGAGAATGTTATCAACACCTCTGCCGGAAAAACAAAAAAACTCGTATTTCTTAGGATAACAGAGCTTAAAATATTTACAGAGCTCTTCGTAGGCCAGTGCTCTTTGCGGTATCACCTAAATAAGATGGGCTTGATGCTCATGAAACGTCAGATCATGTTCTCTGCAATTTTGAACCATTTGCCAGGAGGAGAGTACACCACCTCGAACAGGCTTTTCCCCCACCAAATTACGTGTGGAGTCTCAATCCCAGAATGGCTCTGGACTTTATTAATAGACTAAACCAAGAAAACCGTGAACGGGGAATAACAATAGATCTCCAGTAAATGATAGGCTAATAACCCCCCCCCCCCAATCTAAAGTGATCTAAAATCTAATAAGTTTATAAATTTATAATACTAAATCTAACCCAACCTAATCTTACCTGATTATAGAAACACCTCGAATACAGTTTGGTGTCTAGGAACAAAGAGGTAATTCCAGTAACTACAGTTCACCATGTTAGCATGGTGTACGTTGTATGTTTTGTTACACTAATGTTAAGGCATGACGTATGCATTGTATGTGTATGATTGTTGTTTTTCCATGTTTTATATTATGCCCTAGTCTGTTTTTATGTTTTCTCATTACAATTTGTTTTGTGCTTCTAGGTTGCATGATTTACATTTATTTTTACGGGACTTAGATTTTACCGGCCTGGGCTTTTACACATTTGAAAACAATCGCTTAGGTGTCTCCAACTGTCATTTGTATTTTATTTCTGCAATATGTAAAAAAAAAATTCTAACGTCTTCCAATGGAGAATAAAGACAGCGCACTGGACTAGAAGGACACAAAGCAGGTAACTTATCTTAACTTATATATTCCATTTTTAGGGACAGGCCTCTGGGAGCTCTAGCAAGGTATAACAAAGTCAGGAACTAAAACTCTTGTGATGCATCTATCAAATTAGTTTTATAAAGAGCTCTACAGAAATCTTACATTAATCCCAATTTAATCTAAACATATTTATCAATTATGCAACATTTAGTCTAGAGTCGTCTATCTGTACTCCCTCCATTTTCATAAGAAAAAAAAAGAACATTTCATGAATGAAACTCGTCTGATTGATTAATTCTTTTTTTTTTTTAGGCTCGTTAAATTGATTACACTACTTCACCTTGCATGTATTAAGCATGTCACGATTCGCTTACCTGCGTTCAATCAGCACCTTTTGACAAGATTTTAAAGACGATTTCGTGCATGCTAGAGGAATCCTAAACAATGGAATCAAGGCCAAGTCAGGCACACTCTCGATAGCGTTACATACAGGTAAGTATAATTGACATAATTAGAACTTCGATTTGACTCTCTTTTTTCGTGTCTACAACGATCGGCCGTGGTTAACCCAGTCGTGCCATACAATTCCTTCTGTTAGCCTCCCCGGGGCTAAAGCACACTAAATGTCAGTTACATGCAATGCCGACAATTGTTCACTTGTTATCAAATATGTATAATAATAGTGCTCCTCTTGGTCACTTGAAAACCTCCTGACATGAAATACACGTGTAACTGAATTACGTGAGGGTTTCATAACCCATACAGCGCGCGTATAGTTAGTTCTGTTTGTGAACGTATAGAGGGGTGGTGCACTATAGCTCTACAGCGACTTTCTCTGACATTTCTTCATCTATGTGACTGAGATTGTAACATGGAAGAGTGATGCGCAGGCACTCGAGGACATCAGAGCAAAAGTGAATAGACTTGAAAAAGTGATTCATGATGTCAACATGCCTTGGCAACAAACTGTGGTAGGTAAGTAGATGGGTAGGTTAGGTATACAACAACCATGCATTATAGATTTAGTGGAGGGGTTGCACAAAGATACCCTAGAAGATCTGCTTTTCATTTCCACAAACCACTCGAGTTCTGTTGTAATTGTTTCTGTTTTCATATGCTAATTTGGGACTTCAGTGCAAATATCCGACAGACAGATACACATAAATCGGAAGGTGGACTTGATGCTTTGATTCCATCGAAAAGGGTAATTCATCCTGGCTTAAAAGTGGCTGACGGGTGGTGTTGGGCTTGTTATGGCCTGTTGTTGTCGTCACCCGGTTGTTCCCCATTCAATGCTACAAAGCCAAGCCTTGACTCATCGCTGCTATAGCTAACAGCATCACCTCATCCCCCTTCATAGAGACGAGGTATAATGTACTTTCAGTCCTATGTTATGTACCTACATATACTTGGAGGCCGTGCTATGTATGTACAGCTCTATCTGTGTAAGAACGTTTTACAGCGAAGTGAGAAGACTGAAAATGACATCTGTTATTCGATTACACTTCAATTTTATCATTTTAAAACATTTGTTTCAAAAGTAAACAATTACTTTCAAATTACACACCGAGCTCGCTGTTTACCCAACCAATTGATGGGAAATATTTACATAAGTTAATTATAGAGCCAGAGAAATGGGGTGTACTGGGGCCAGAAATATTCCTGCTTCAATTGACAGCAACAGATTTTCCCTAAGTGTATACTTTTTTTTTTGGGCTTTTATGGGGCTTGCAGGCAAGGATACTGAGATTATAGAAAAATAGCTGCGATTAAATTTACTTAAAAAAACTATTTCCTATTTCTTATTTAAGGGTGCTTTCATCCTCTTTTCTACATGCCAATATTATATTGAAGGAATTTTAAGGATTCAGTGTATGAACGTAGACAGTGAATAAAATTATATTAAAGTCATATACTATTTCCGATGCGGGTGAAATAGCGGATGTTTTCAGCTTTCGCGGTTATTCCATATGATAACTCTACAAACTTATCTTTAAAGGTGTCGAAATATGAAAGAATGTTACTCGCAGAACTATCATGTAAAGACAAGGCTTTTTACACATTGGTAGAAGAAGATAAGGAAAGGGTTATAGGGTTTATATGGGAGTGGCAGAGGTGCTGATATATGCCACTCTTGAAACCTCGCATTTTGTAAGCCCGAGGAAAAACAGAAGATGGTAAATTATTTCAAATTCGTACAGTTCGTCATAAAAAAGCATCACGAAATTTCACGGTACGGTCGAAAGTATTTCGAAGGGGAGAGGATGGGTGCGAGTATAGGACTTATTCCACAAGGGATCAGACTAGATATTTCATTGGAACATTGACTATGTATGTAGTGATAAAGAAGCGAAAGGCATCCAACATTGCGACAATGCTCTAGTTAGTCGATATGAAAAGTTATTTCCAAATCTTCAATGAGCTTGAAGACTCCATTTTGAACAATATCCAGTGAAGCTAAGGCTGTACGATCATCCCATATCAGAAATGCGAATTATATTCTATTTTATGTCTGATATAGGATTTGTAGAGGAACGCTAGATTTGACGGGCTGAAATATTTCGTACACCTTTACAAAAATCCAAGAAATTTCGATGTTTCTTGGTAATAGTTTATAAAAACATAAAACAGCTTTGGGTCTTAGATGCATTGAATTCGACGCGATTCGCTTTGCCCCAAGTGTTATTAAATGATCTAGTCATGCAATCCCGTTTCATATATGCGACATTCCCTTTGGAGTTCGCAAAAGTTTCAAACGAGTAAGCGAAATCAAGCGTACTGTTGTTATCGGCAAACCTATGAATGGGATTGAAAGAAAAGGAAAGGGGCCGGATTCTGTAGCACGGAGAATTTGGGAATTTGGGAGATGAGAATTTCGTTTTCTTAGAATTCTTAATTCCCTAATTCTCCATTCCCAATTCATTAACATGGTTGGAGTATTAGGGAAAACGTAAGAAATGTGAAACAGTGCGAATCGCCTGGGACGATTAAGGGTATCAATTCTTGTTGTAGAGGGTTAGATTTTTTTTCATATTTGAGGTACATCTGCCTATTACCTTCTACTGTCGAAATAAATAGAAATTTCTGTTTCGTAGGGGTAGTTTTTGAGGGATGTAGGAGGGTAGGTTTTCTCGAGTTTTTCCGGGATAACGAGAGAATGGAGAGTAGAAGGAGAATGTATGTGGTATCAAAAAAATGGGAGCTCAGGGCAAGCAAGATAGATTTAGGAAATGTAGCAGGGAGAGTGCGAGGAATTTTTCGTCTTACTTTTCCACAAGCAAACACCGGAGAACTTGAGAAGTGAAAGTAAGACGAAAAATCCTTAACTGAGAGGATTTGAGAAGTGAGTACGGAATTCCCAAATTCTCCATTCCACTTGTTAATTCCCCGGTGTCTTGCTTGTGGAAAAGTAAGTGGAAAATTGTATTTTCTGCTTTTGTTGCGTTTTATGAAGGTATCTAGGTATCTAGGATTTTCAAATTGAGTTATGTATTCACTGCATATCCTGGCTATATTTAAAAAAAATAATTATGGAAATCCATGCAATACTTACAGAGGAACATGGATTTTGTGTCTCAAAGTACCCGCTAAAAATTAAAAATCACGCGAAAATGATCAATTTGGTCGTCGTCCAGTACAGAAGAGATGCTGTAAAATTTTTAATTATACACGGTAAAGCTTGTGTGTACCATGAAATCGCATCTATATTTTGTCCCCTAATTAAATATGTAATTAATTTTTGAATCCGATATACGGTTTTGGAGATAACTGTAAAAGAAGTGTATCAGTCGATTTTAAGGTGAAAAAATGGCCGTTTTTTGTACAAAAATTACCATATTTTCAACTCATCATTGCGAAGAACTAGTAAGTTGTGGAAATTTACTTCCCATGACAAAAATAAATTTCACAACGGAGTACTAATGCATGTAAAACAAAGAACGGAAGAAATATGTATATGCAAAATATAGGAACTGGGTGTATATGACCCTAGTGTAAAAAAATCGTTTTTCGGCGGTCAAAATTCAGCTATCACGTTAAAATGATCAAATACAAACTACACCACCCGATTACCCTCTACTCCCCCTTTAATTTGGTACCAAACATGACGTAGTTTGGACAACCCCCTATGAGGGGTGGTACGACCCCCAATCCCCAAAACACCTTCCCTACAAAATTGTTCACCTATATTTTTGTACTTTAAACCCTTAATCTACAAAAAAAAATTCCAATACTCTACAGCACTCCCACATAGAGTTAGGCGCCCGTGAATATTGCGATAGCAAAATTTACCGCCGAGGCTGCTCAAATCTGCAAATTACCGTTAATCGAAATCAAATATAGCCTATAATACCCATGCATATCTAATTACCAAAGTGAATTCTTATTTTTTTATTGGGCTTACAAATCCTGAGCTTACCCCTGCGAATTATTACAGCTCCTGATATTGTCTTATTTTTTTTTAAATTTCCGTTAATCAGCCCCCATTTCTACCCCGCACTCTTCCCGCCACTTTTCCTAAACCTATCTTGTTTGCCCTGAGCTCCCAGTTTTTTTGATACCACATACATTCTCCTTCTACTCTCCATTCTCTCGTTATCCCGGAAAAACTCGAGAAAACCTACCCTCCTACATCCCTCAAAAACTACCCCTACGAAACAGAAATTTCTATTTATTTCGACAGTAGAAGGTAATAGACGGATGTACCTCAAATATGAAAAAAAATCTAACCCTCTACAACAAAAATTGATACCCTTAATCGTCCCAGGCGATTCGCACTTTTTCACATTTCTTACGTTTTCCCTAATTCTCCAACCATGTTAATGAATTTGGAATGGAGAATTAGGGAATTAGGAATTCTAAGAAAACGAAATTCTCATCTCCCAAATTCCCAAATTTTCCGTGCTACAGAATCCGGCCCCAGATCAGAAAATTTGGAAGAGAGACCGAGAGATAACAGAGCTCTAAGGCACACGGGCATTTATAGGGTGAGACAGAGATATAACATCAGGTATGGATACTATTTTGACGATGGATGAATGATCTCATGTGCCTCGGGTTCGGGTCCGCTGAAGTTCCCGGTGATATCGAAGAAATCGGATAGTATGCTCTGCCACATAACTCCTCACCTATGGAATGCAGTAAAAAAGAATACGGCTCAGGATAGTCCCCACATGAAGAAACAGTACAAGTCCAATGGTATATATTGACTTGTAAAAGACGGAGGACAGCTGAAGCAAAGAAAATAGAAAGGACTTGGAAGATCGCGAAAGTTCTACCGTTGATATAAGTATTAGAGAAGGAGTAACAGAAAGTGTAGGAAATTCTCCATATATAAGACGGATTCTTCCATCTAACTTGGCTTCGGTAGCTCAGTTAGCAAACTTATCTACTACCATCCGCGGGGTCGTGAGCACAAAACCTACTTCGAGTGTTTCCTGTCTTGTTTCCCCTACCTAGCGTTATTTAAATTTTTTTGATTTATGCTTCCGGATCTTAGCAGGCTAGCACAATGGGTGGCTTTGACCTCCATCCTTGGGATTCTCCAACAAAACAAAAGAAAAAGTAAAAAAGCTTGGCCTATGGATTTTATGCTAAAGCTAATTAAATCTTGAATGAGGCTATTTTATACAGTTAATCACCTTCGGGTTGCAATCGGCTCAGGTGTATTTATTATGAATTTCAGATTCATGATGGATCCATTTAGAACAGTTAGTAAAACAGAAGTTCTCTATAGTGGCTAGTGGAAAATAGGGAAGAACTGACGAAAATCAACTCAAGACCCATATAAGAATTGAGTTTCGGCAACTCCGACTAACTCCGAATTCCAGCTTTAATTGAAAGTCGAGCGATACGAGAACTAATCGGACGGGAACTCGGCACAAATAGCTGGGAAGTAAAAAAACAAAGAAGTTGATGTAGTACTACTGTCACACTTTAATGACAGGAATACTCCAATGTTGTAAAAAAATTTCAAGTAACCTGGGCCAACTATGAATTGGCTTAACGTACCTACCATATGGCGATACTACCCCTCCAAACATTTGAGGACCTAGGAACAAGGCAACAAAGTAACTTTAGGGACTAACTACGATAAGAGAATGCAGAACCGGTCGCCTACTATATGACTATCGCTGATAATCCAAAATATATTTTCTATACCTTCACTAGATTAAGTATAGACATATTAGTATCAGCTGTTCTTATACTAGTGAAATTAAAAAACATCCGTCACCGAGAGCTACAGCTTTTCATAAAGGCAGAAAGATGTCCATGTGAGGCAATGAAACAGTACCAATTTAGTAGCCATATTGTGTCCGCAGTTGCAGATTTTCTCACCCTACATTTAAAAATAATAAACATAAACTACACCTCTGACAGGATCTTCTTAAAAGCGTAGTTCTATATATGCGGAAACGCAGTTAGCGGCCCTTCCAATAAGAACGAAATTTTCGTCGATTTTATAGTTTTCGTATGAAAGGCATTGACAAATACGAGATATTACTATAATTACAATCAATAAGGTCTGACTCAGAAAAAAACTGACCTATCTCCTGCCTGAATTAAGGAACGCTCTGGTAAGATTGCATCTATTAAAAAGGGCGCAGTTATAGTTGCAGTGGAAATGAAGGTCAAAGAAGAACGTCGCAAATTAGTTCGGAAAATCCGAATATGGCTCAAAAAGGTTTAGCTAAAAAGTAAAAAATCCCGAAGACGACCATCCAAAATATTCTCAGTAAACTTCGGCACTCCGGGTCAGGATGGAAATTAGGTTCAGTAAACCAAAAATTGCCTCAAAACATGGTAGACAAGTTTAAATGAGAACCCAACATGTTTTTGAGAGATATGGATGATAAGGCTGGATTATAATCTCCTACCGTCCGTCCCGTTCGAATTTATTTTCCATATTCAGAAAACACAGGACAGGACAACAGAAAAAAACCAAGTTGCAAAATCCATGAGTTGGATTTTGTATGAAAATTCCCTAATAGGACATTTTTACTGGGTCTGAAATTACGTAATTTTGAAAAAAAAAATCGACATTAAAAGAACTTCTTCGTCTTCTTCTTCTTCTGTATTACACCAAGGCACTAGGTATTATGATTGCTATGAACCCCGGTCGGCCTTCTTGAAACTAATAAAATATCAAAATTCCGAAACGAAGTTAGCATCCTTCCAGAAATTTGGCATGTGGTCGTAAAACAGTACGGATCTTCGATTGTAATTTTGTTGAAATTACGATTAAATCAGCTGTTTTACATATATGGGAAATTACATAATTTTGGGCTGATTTTGATGATTTCACAAAATCTACGTAATTTCCGCCAGATGAAAACGCTTCCAGGACAAGAATTTTATGTGGCACAAAAGAGCGGTGACACAAAACCCAAATTTAAGAATCGTCTGTGTACCAAATTTCCATCCAATACTTAAGTTCGCAAGGAATATATTCATGTGGCCAGAAATCATTACCTTTCACGACGAATTGCGTGAAAAAAACTCTTTTACAAACGAAAAATATTTAAAAAACCAAAAGCAAAAGCAGTCGTTTCGTATCAGTAAGATCTTAGCAGTACATACGACTTGGTTCCTGGCTTGCATGGGATTTTTCGTTTGTAAAAGAGCTTTTACATTGAATTAATGAGCTGCACATTTGTCAGCAAACTCGGTCAATTTCATATTGACTAAATTCGCTATGAATTTATTTCATAGCAAAACTCTCAATTATTATTAAATGTGTATGTCCTAATTGAGCACTACTGTCAATGGAATCAATGGTAGCTTGAAAGTTGTTCCAATGCAAGCTCTGCACGGCATTTTGTAGTACGCATTTTCAGAAAAATCGAGGATCGCCAAAAACTCTTCTGGTTTGGGCGTACTTCTAGCCTCCTTAAAATATGTACTTCGTTATTCTGAAATGAAGGAATGCGTCTTTAGTACGGAAAGTCTTCTGAAAAATGTGTCAATAAAATCTTCTGCGTGCAACCAGTGGCAGTAACGCACCTAGGATTTGTCTTGCGGTGGCGGGGGGGGGGGGGGGAAACCATGGATGTCCCAAGTCCTAACGAGTCGGAATATTGGGCTCTAAAGTCCCGTCCTACACCCATCTGAGCACTTAAGGACTGTATTTTAGATTAAAAGGATTTATTTTATTTTATCGGACTTTGTAATAATATACAGACCACATTTTATACGTAATTTGTAAATTATGTTCAGAAAACTGACATTCTGGAGGGGGACCGGTCCCGTTCGTCCCACCTCTCAGTGCGCCCCTGCGTTCAACGATCCAATGATGTCCATTAATGGTACGCTACTCTTTTGACAAAGTTTTCGTCAAAAATATCTTGAAATATTACCTTAGAGGATCTATGTGTCGGACAATTCAATTGCACATTTTTTTTACAGACAACTTTTACATCCAGATGTCTATCATTGAAACTAAAATATATTTCCTAAAGAATACCTAGTACCTACATCTTTTTTGAGCATGTTTCTTTTGACTGTTGACCTTTATACTACGAAATTTTTTTCCAGGCATAATTCTGCTAATATCGTTGGAAGAATATAATCTGTCTAGAAGTTTCATAAAGTTGTCGTAAAAATATTTTTGCTTGCGTGAACTGAGCAACAGTGTTCCATGTTCTTTTGTAAGGTGCTTGCTTTTTTCGCAATAGATCGGGAAGTAGCCAGAAATTCCTCTATTAAATTCGCGCTGCTCCATTCTTTTGGAAGCATTGTAAAAATCATACATTTTGTATTTTTTTCTATCGTTTCGGCATATTTTTCCTTCAGGCTGATGTTACCACAGTATACCAAAAAATTTATGAAGAATTATATTAAATGGTCTTCCTTAATCGTTTTGAATATCGACTATATCAAACAACCGCTTTGAATCAATGTTTGCTTCTTCCAAGAAACTGATACAATCCTGTGAAAAATTAAGTGCTGACTCTCTGTCGAAAGAATCCTCGTCAGCCTGCTCCATATTCTGTATATCTTGTGCTTCCTCGAAGTCGACAGAAGTGGATGCACTAGAGTCCGTAAACGCGCAGCCTACACTGCGGGTAGATTTTTGATCCCAATTGCAACGATGGAATACTGCTCACCATCCACGACAGAACGTCTCTCAAATTTCTTCGGTAATTAGAATGACCAGGATTTGCAAATGGATTGCAACATATCAAACTTCCCATTTTTAAAAATAATAGTTAATTCTTTTTTTTTCGAAAATTCAAATAAACTCTTTCTACTAAAATAAAAAGAAACTCCAGATAATTTTTTTTTCACAAACTCAAGCGAGCTTATCAAGTGTAAACCAAGTGATTTTATCTAGCGTATAAACAAAACCCACAGTTCGAGGTATTAAGGATAGGATATCATCGTTATTCTGGAAGGATAAATAATACTTCAGTCGTTATTTTGTTTTATACTTGTATTCCTGCTTCCTTTTAAACAAATCTTTAAATTTTATAAAACACACACCCAGCAAAAATCTGTCAAAACACATTAATACTAAAAATTCTTGAGGTAAGTACGAAATTTTAAAAATTAATTAGAATTAGAAAGAATTTATTAATGCAAAGACGTACACAAGATATTACAATCTTTTTTAGTACATTGTTATTTGGTAAATGAACTAAGAAAATCAAAAATCAAAAACAAAAGCAAATTAAAAAGATTAACTAATAAAAGAATAATAAAATGCTAACTTAAGGTAGAACAAAAAAAAAAGACACACGAAAACTAAATGTCAAACTATAAATGAGTAAACAAGCTATGTTATACAGGAAATAAGATAAAAGAGAAAAAAAAGACACAATAGAATAAATGCAATGAAAAGAAGGACATTAAAAACAAGTTAAAAATAATAATCAATAAAATAATAATAATAAAAATAATTGTTAAGTTTTTAAGGAAACAATAAAAGAATGGAAGAACCTGGGCATCAGCCCAGATAGAAAAATGGCAGCTTAGTAACCCCTTGAATATGCCGCAGCAACCAGCGTTTTGAATATTAGCTGGTAAGTTATTCCATAGACGAAAGATCTGAACATAGTAAGAATCCTCAAAGATGGCTCTGCGAAACCGTGGCATGACCAAATTTCGATTCCTGGCTGATTGAAAGAAATGAATATTATCAAGCAAATATTTTGGGGTGTTCATGCGTAGTAAATTAAATAAAAAGTAAATTACTTTTAGGTTGAGATACGTGGACAGTGAGCAACCAAGCAGCTGTAATTTATAGGACGACACATGGTCGAATCTGCGTAGGGCAAAGATAAATCTGATGCAGTCGTTGAAGGCAACTTCAAGCTTACGTCTAGATGTACTGTCAAGCTTAGGAAACACTAAGCTACCAAACGTGAAGTGTGGCAAAAGAAGAATTTTAACATGCCGCAGTCTCATTTCTTTGCTTAATATATCGGCGGACAGCCAAAGCTGCCGAAGTCCATAATAAATCTTACGTATAGAAGCATTAACATGATCACAGCACTTCATATTGGAATTGATAAGTATGCCTAGATTTCTAACTCTATTCACTAATGTAAAATTAGTTCCGTTGAGCTCAGCTGCTGGAAGTTCATCAGTATGAAGACTATTATTGTGGACTATCATTTATTGCGATTTGGATGGATTCAACTTAAGCAGATTGTTTACTGACCATTTGTGTATATTTTTGAGGTCATTATTTAAGCGAGCAAAGCAATCCTCTATTAGCCCAATAGGCCTGTCTAGGTATATCTGAACATTGTCAGCAAACATATGAATTTTTGCATCCTTTATAACTTCCGGTAGTTCGTTAATAAATATACTGAACAAAAGAGGTCCAACAGCTGATCCCTGAGGAACTCCGCAATAGAGTGGTAGAAGACCAGATAAAGTATTTTCCACTTTAATTTGCTGCCACCTATCAGTTAGGTAATTCCAGATTAGCTGAGCAGCAGAAGAACAAAAACCAACATTTGAAGACAACTTATCCAAAAGCATATGATGACTAATACTTTCGAATGCCTTAGAAAAATCCAAGAGTACAAGAACGCTAATGTAATCCATATCAAGTGAACATCGTAGATCTTTGGTCACTTTTAGTACAGCTGATTCACAGCTATGGTGAGAACGGAAACCGGACTGCCACTCAGAGAGAAAATTCGTATCCTCCAAGTACTCCTGTATCTGTACGGCCAACTTTAGAAAACTTTAGAAAAAAAACACAAAAAGCTAATCGGCCGCAGATCATTCATATCCTTCGGAGATATCTTTTTAGGAAGTGCCAACACCGTGGCAGTCCTCCATAAGCGCGGAAAAGTTGAGAAGGTCAGGCAGGAATTCTATCTAAGCTGTAGGTAATTCAAGTTTCTGCTTTTTATAATTACTTCAATTTCTATAAAGGATTAAAATAAAAAAGTATTAAAAAAAGTGAAGAATCGCTTCTTCAGATATTCAAGGATACAGGATATCTTTGTTATCGTTAAATAATAAATTATAACAACGAACCAGATTTCATTTTTCGAAAATATCGTAAGACTTTCATAAAATAATAAAACTTATTTCATGGAGCTGTGATGAGTACAACCTGCGATATGAATTTTTGAAATTCTCTCCATCAAGTAAAATATGCCACTTTCTTAAAAATTCAAATAGTGTTATCTCCACCAAAATATGTCACGATAGAAAAGATATACCACAAATGTTTTTCTAATAAAAGACAACCTTTTTGCGTAATGTTATCATAATCTGAGATAGCCGGTTTAGAACCTTGGTCTATTTTCCGTGGAATGACCCAATATTTAGGTACATACAATTTTTAATACACCATGTGAAGAAACTGTCAATGTCTGATTGGAAAGCGCCACAACCAATAGAGCTATTGACCTTCTTAAAAATTCTGGCATCGTCAGCATAAATCAGAAAATCAGATAGATTAATAACGGTTGGCAAATCGTTAATATATAAGATGAAAAGCGGCGAACTAAAATGGCTGCCTTGAGGAACACCAGAAGGTACAGATATTTCAAAAGAGACACGAGCGAAACAGAATTTGCTGGATCCTGTTCGTTAAAATGACTCTAGCGATTTAATTAAAAAAAATAGGAAAGCCGAGGTCACCAAGCTTGAAGAGCAAAGGCTTGTGTGAAATTTTATCGAACGTCTTACTGAAGTACTGAAGTCGGTGAAAATCGAGTCAACTTGGTTTCCATTTTCCATAGAGTTGAGACAAACCGAGGTAAATTCAACCAGGTTAGAGGAAATTGACCGCTTCTTAAAAAAACGTGCTGCCTTGTAGTTGTAGTTATATATAGAAAGCATGAAGCATCAGCTTTCTTTTGGCCGGATTTAGTAACTGGCCACTACAGCAGAAAAGCGAGAGATTTCTACGATGCCAAATGTATAATCGTAGTATCCAAGGAAGTTAATCCTCCAAATTGTTCGGAACTATGGAAAATCGAAATATATCGGGTTTATATTAAAAGGAAATAAAGAAAACGAAAAAGTACTCCTTTGACATAGACATATTTATAAGGTGCAGTATAAATACGTCCGATACTGTCTCTGTACAAAATTTAATGAAGTCCGTAAAGAAAAAGGTTTAATAAATAATTTTACCTAAAACTGTTAAGACCTTTTAGCAGACCCGCAAAAAATTATGTCTAACTTTTGTTGACCTTTTCCACTTGATAGACATGGAATCGACTCCGTACTATTTGCAGCAGTCGACCAAACTTCGCTCATTAAAGTCTCCAGATCTTCGGTATTAGACTCGAACAGGTTCCTTCTCAGGTCTCACCATCTCTGCAGTGAGTCACCCTTTCCAATTTGGAATCAATTTTTAAAATTACTGCACAGAACTAATAAAGGTGCAATAAAGCAAATGGGAGCCCTCCAGGAGACGGCAACGATTGGGTTTCGTTTGCATGGATGATGATAATGCTGCTGATGATGATGGTATTCACACGGGTGTAGGAGTGTGGGGCGATCCGGAGGGTGTAGTATATGCACTTCTTTTTATAACCCAAAAAATTCAAAAGAGCTGCAGGCAATGGCAATGGAAACTTCTCTATTTCTTGAGTTAAATGAAACGCATCGAGCGACGACAGACGGGACGGGAGACTGTTCGGTTCGGTTCCGTTCAAACTCACCAGCCAGAGTCCTGTCCTTCCTCCTAACCTATGCAAGTGCTGAGACTCACGAGGTAAACTATACTCGAGCACAACACTACAAAGTGACGTCTTCGGATCTGTTTGCCTTTTTTTGTGTGTTTCCATTTTACGATATTCCTTTGCTCCCTTTACTTAAATCTCGGATCGTGCAGGTGTCCAATTTTGAAAACTAGTTTCTGTTGTTTAGTTTGTTTTTGCACGTCCAGTTCTGGTGTATATACATGACATTAAGGTCCGGTCTGTATCCCTCAATGTTACAGAAGTTATAAGGTCTGTCGTTTTCCTCTTGTTTCTCTATTTTTTTCCTTTTTTTTTAATTTTTTTTCTCCCTATATTTACTTCTTGGATTTTGATTTGATTAGAAAAGAGCCAAGATGAGTCATAAGATTCGTGAGATAAATCATGATTCCATATACCTAGCTATAAGCTATAGAAAATTAATACGATAGTAGTCTTCAATGGTGTCTTTGTTCTACATTTAAACTCCAGAAGAATCGTCTATTGTGAAGGAACGTGATAATTAATAAATTAGCTTTGTTTCCTGGAATAGGGAAAATAATTCGTTTAAGGTTCTGAATGACGCTTTGTTTCTGAAGTTGTTTTATATAAATTAAGAAAATTTTATTGAGTTTTTTATAGTTCATTGGAATGGTCATTAAGGTGACATACAAAGGGTTGTATTTTATCCCAGATATTAATTGTCTTTTATAATGTAGGTATACCTACCTACTGTTAGATATGAAGGAGGCAGTTTGCATTCAGGGACCATTTAGAATGGCATCCTTGAAAATTGCTGATATTCGTTATTGTTATTTTTGTTTTTCAATGAACAGGATTCGATAATAGTTTCGAATTTTTTTTTTTATTCAAATCACCTATGCTCCATACAAAAAATCATTTTATTTTTTATTTTTTAGGTAATTCTTTGCATGGTGTCTTTCTAAAAAAAAAAATGCTTGGTGGAAGGTCCTATGAATGTTGTCTGCAAAAAAGATAAACTAAGTATCTATTATGGCCGTACTGAAGAATATTGTTTCCTGCTGATACGAAACGCCTTATATACATTGCTATCTATTATTAATTAGGATGAAAAACTCCAAAGCGGTATGGAGCTTTTATTTTTTTCGATGAAAATTATTAGGTTGGTAAGAAAGCTTTGACGTTTTTCTGTTGAAGTGTTCATAACTTCATTGTTGTTTATACGATTTAGACAATTTTGATATTAATTGAATGCTAGTAATAACACGTTTTGATTTTCGATAAAAAAAGTATCTTCAGTTATTAAATTGGGAAAAGTGGAGGTATATGGTGGACCAAGAAAAACTTCATTTGAGGTAGATACCTACTCTATGATAAGATGGTTTGAAAAATTCAGGACAGGTAACATGAATCTTCAAAATGAACCTCCTAGCGGAAGGCCAAAAGAGTTTGATGACGACGTTCTGAAGATTTTAGTGTGTAATGAACCACTATTGACTACGAGGAAAATCGGGGAAAGATTCAACGGAAGCCATATAATGATTGTGAAGAACCACTTGAACCAGCTGAGATTTGTCTAAAAATGGTGCCGTTGGATTACTCGCAATTCAAGCGAAAAAACAATACGCCAGATCGGATTTACATTGCCTCTTCTTTGCTTTCTCAGGTAATAATATAAGCCATTCTTGGATCTTGTCGTTATCAAACTGTCATGGCAGACCTATATAGCCATCAGCTAACCGTCCGGCACTGCATAAAAAAAACATTTGTTGTCTTCTAACAATGCAAGGATTCACGTGACTTTAAGTTCAAAGGCGAGGCTTCAAGCTCTTGGATATGAAGTTTTATCACATTCACCATACACTCACCTGATCTGGCTCGATCTGACTCCTCTCGATGCAAAAATTTCAAAATTTTCAGGATGGTGGGAAGCAGTTGTAGATTTCCTGGCATCCAAAGAAGAACTTTTTTTACAAGCGAATTAAATGACCTTGTCGACAAATGGAGGACGATCTTAGAAAACAGTGGGCAATATTTTATTGATTAATTTTAAGTATAAGCTATCCCAACTAGCATTTTATAGTGACAAATGGTAATTGGAACGTGATAAACACTCAATATAATCTTGCTATAGTGTTGTTAACTATCACTTTTGTTATCATAACACGTCCCAATCTTGGTCTATACACCATTTTGGGGAATCATTATGACAGTAACGTTATTTTCAATATCATTATCACCATGAAGTGATTAATTTTAGTTGATATCACGTTACAAAGATGTGATTTTCATTTTAAAAAAAGTACTATACATACAAAAAATGTGATGACAATACGTGTAATGTAAAGAGATATTAATACGCAAGTGATATTTCTACGGAAATGTATAATTCTAATTCACTGTAACGTCTAAATTTACATGTTTTAATCTTCTGTAATGTAGGTATACATATATAATTTGCACTAGGGAATTCTAATTCAATATTGTGCATTATTTACCCAAATGAATTCTAAACGCTACAAATTTTACTGATGAAATAAAATGTTTTAAATCGAAAAATAACCAGACGCCTCAGAAATAAGTTATTATTAGTAAATTTTTAGAAAATTCTAAAATTTGAATTTTTTACCTCGATATTTTTCAGCCAAAAACTTTTTCTTGGCTATTTTTAATGGTATAAACGCCTAACATTATGAAATAAAAGAAATATTTTTGAAGAAATTTTTGTATCGAATATGGTGGGAATTATTTCAAGAAAAATATGGCCGATTTTGAAGGAATTTCACTATGCAGTGCTCCACATTTAATTTTAGTGATAATAACGGACTAATCACGTAATCATGAATTATTTTCCTTCCGACTATAGTGACAAGATCATGATTTTTACTACGAATTTCCCCATATAGTGACTTACATGAAAATTTATGGATATGACCATAATAAAGTGGCACCCTGTGATTCTGAAATGATGAAATTGGAACTATTAAGTAACATTTAATTTGATGGATTATTGGCCATTTTACAGATTGCGTTGAATGCGACCGATGAATGTATTTTTAAATCCATGTAAATAAATAAATAATAAAATACCATTTAGAGTTGTCGCTAGAGAAGAATCAATATGTAGTGTAGAGAGTTTGATGCATATTTCGCCTGACCTTTGTATTGTCAAAAGCTAATCAGACTTTTCGATAGACAGTACCTAGTTAAATGACGAAACATTTTTTTTTATATTTTACCTAATTTTATTTAATCAAAATAATAAAGTAAGAATAAGCTTTTTACACGTCAATCTGTTACCATTCAATTTAAATGACATAATCTATAGTAGTATTACTTTTTTTCACTTAGGCACTCCCTAGTGGCATATAAAGATATACAGATACCATGTAGTTCTCTTAACCTTGACCTGCACGTTATTATGATGATCTTAACACAACTTTAGAGATTATCGGTTTAGAGTGCCGACGATGATGGCGAGAAAATACTATATAACTATAAAATTTTCTCACTTCGATTGTGAAAATTAAGTGCTTATCACTATGCCCTGAATTGCCCCGAATTGCCCTGACTAGCCCTGAATTTCCCTGACAAGTTCTTCGGCTTCTATTTCTACAGATTGCTCTGATATCTCTGCGATATTCTTAGTAAATTATACTATCGCCGTTTTGCGTTTCTTTCAGAAACAGTGAGAGTCCTTTTGGAAAATATTTTATATTTATGATCCATGAATCCCTCACCTTCTTTGGATCCATCTCCCGTCAATATCAATTCAAAAATTTAGCTATAAAGTGGAATTACCTCGACGGGAAATTTTATAGTTATAAAAACCTGCTGATCGCTAATAAATTTCACCATGAAGAATAGATTTGTTTTGGCCCAAAGTACTGATCTTTGTAGGAAATAGTCACGTGTTTATCATTAGTAGTATTTCACTTTATAGAATATGAGTGATAATAACGATTGGTTGTCACCGTATGACGTCGAATTTTAACCATGTGGTGAAAATTTTAGTGGTTATTGTTGATAATGAGAACTGATGGATATAAAATTAAACGCAGTCATATGCGCTATCTGATAATCAATTAAAATTTTATTACTTGAATTCGCTTATTTATACAAAACAAAACAAAAAGAATTTATATCAATGAAACAAAAATCATAAGATCAGCGTAAATTTAATTCGTAGGCAATGTCACCGAAATTTGATGAAGGTAAGAATTGAATAACTAGGCGAAGGTATATTGCATATTAGAATGAAAAAACGGTCACTGACTTATTGCGCTTATTCAGTAATAAATTATAGGTAACTATGGATTTTGTATATCTGCAGTTATCACGAAACTTGCACTGAGATTTAGTGAGAAAACTAGTTTTTCACTATTCTAAGGTTTAAATGCTAGTTGGTTTAAATACGATTAGTTAATGAGATTTCCCTAAGAAAATGACAGAACTTTCTTACCAACCATAATAAAATGCGGGCCATTTAAAATTGAATATGGAATTTTGCCTTTTTTAGAAATATGACATTTTCAATATCGCTCTAAGGAAGGGTGCGAAGAAAGATGTAGCCAAATTTGAGACGAATAGCTTGAAAACTCTTATTTTAAAAGCGTCCACCATTTTTAAAAATGATGTTTCGAGAAAACGTATTTAAATTTTCGAGTACCAGATTTCCATATAAACTGTATCGGCAATGCCAGATTCATACATTCATCTGTCCGTTTCTTCGAATTGCTCATTGTCTCTCGAAATTTTATTCCTGTGGTGATTTTCTATGTGATTTTTTCACTCTATGATTTGAATTTGTTTAATATGCCTTCGTGAATTCACGAAGCTGGGCGAAACATTTTCCGGGAAAGGCACTAATAATAATGCGAATTCCCCGGCCAAGTTTTAACAGGATGTTAACGGAAGTCCACACTTTTGAGTATTAGCAAGAAAATAAAAAACAAATTTTCAAAAAGTATTACATTAGGATGATCCTATAAAACAAACAAAGTCTGAACCAGTTTGCTAGTGTTCATGCGAATAATTCAGTAACCGCTGTCGATCTCTACACCAATCGTTTAAAACGTGGCCTTGGCCAGTCTATTTATATAAAACATTTTTGTATTTGAAGTTTGAAAGGCACCATTAGGAATTATGATTACAGATTAAATAGATGGTGGATGTACGTGATCCAATACTCGACCAGAACATAAATTACTAAAATAATTATAAATCCCTAATTTTAATAGTAAAATTACTAATTATAAGAACAGGGTTTTTGAGATTGAGAAAAATTTGCAACATTTTTACCTTTGCGGAGGACTTAGTTAACCAATTATAGCACCTTGGATAGGAATTTTTCCCATACCTAGCATATTTTATGAGCGTTCTCTAGAAGCTCCATCGGATGTTGTGAATCGCACTACATCCACTAGCTGTACACCTCTTTTTTCAGCATATGGCCATAATCGAACACCCGAATCGAATTTAAAGATGTTCATATATTTAATGGCTAGCTTAATCTTTTGAGGAAAACTCCGTTCCTTTTTGGATTATTTATTATTTGCTCGACTTTTCGTGGCTTGGTTTAGTATCCTTCTTCAGGAGCTAAAAGTACATAAAAATATAAAAACATAGTATGAAAGTTGTATAATTAATCCGTTTTCTTTAACCTCTCCTTCCCATGTCATAAAATTATTTCAAAAGTATTAGCACATATTTCATTACATATTAAAAACATTTCATTACATAGTAAAAAAGCTGGAATTGGCCTAAGACAAATTCCTATGATACCCTAGATGAATGCGCGTATGTAATTTCGTTCCGTGTAAGTTTGATTTTTGCAGTGATTTTTAGCATATATTTCTAGAACGGTTCGAAAGACAGTTAAAATGATTATAACCAATTTCATAGGATTTCATATTCTGAAGAACTTTTCTGTACAACAAAAATCTCTAGGACTGATAGTTTTTAGCTCAAAATTATACTTATCTTTTTTATGAAAACGTCGGTGCGAAATTTCAGCTCAATACATTGACGCGTCCTCAGGCATTGTCCAAATTTATAGTGAAAAGCGAATTTTTTAATGTAATAATGAGTATTTTTTGTTGATTTTCTGATTATTGTATCTATTGTGTGGATTGGATAGTTGCTTTTCATCAAAATGTCTATTGATATATGTTACAGTACAAATAATCCAAGTAGGGTTCTACCATCGAGACATCTTAATTTTGAATTACTCAACTATGGGGAGGGGCAAAATAGTTTACCACAGGTAGACCAGCTGTATTCGATGATTTTCTTAAATGTGGAATAGCATTAATTGTACAATATTTTACTATATTTTTTCACTATTACTAACTGGAAAACTGTTTTGATTACTTTTTTATACACAAAATCACTAAAAGAAGACTGGACTTCTTTTCAAAAAAATCAAAAATTAAGCAAATATTGGGCCTTATTCTGTAATTTTTCATAACATAATATTTAATGTCATTTTGCGGCAATAAAATCCCTTCTTCATAAAATGAAAATAAAATATTTAATATTTAATTGATTCTTCACAAACATTTGCGTGATACTCTATCAAATCACCCACTAAATATCATTTATGAAAGAAATTGCTTTCTTAATACCTCTTGGCTGTAAAAGTGCTAAAATATGACAACTCCTGACTGGAGTTTGATACGGACCATATATGTAAAAGTGCAAAGCACCCGAAAGACATCCATTCCGTTCACTATGAGATTCCTAACTCAAAGTGAACGAAATGGATGCCTTTCCGGTATGATGCTCTAATTACTAGATAAGTAATTGAATTTGTTTTCTTACATCATTTTGGGTATAAATTGGAATTATTATAAGTTTGCAAAATTAGTTTACAAACCACAATATAAGAAGTTTATTAATTATCCAGCCGGCAGAACTTGTGAAGCCTAAGTTTGGCCAACTCACAAGGATCGTAGGAATCGCAAAGATATCGTATCCTATGATATCTTCTGCATAAAATTTTAACCTTAGATAAATATACTTAACTTTTTATATTTTACTATACCGCACCAAGTGCGAATTTCTACAATTTCTAACAAAAGTGTAATTTTTATGTATAGAGGTGGACATTTTAGTTTTCAATTAAAACTATTTTCGCACCACATATGTTAATTGACGAATTCCTTTCTCATAAAATGTGTCGAAATACCTTACCTGCTTAAGATCTTCTATGTTATTCTCCATAACAGCAAATATTTTATATTACGATGCATAAAATAAAATAAAATTTTGATACAGAATAGGATTTTCGGGAATTATTTTATTTTAAGTCATAAAATAATATAAAATGATAAAATTTTACCAACAGAATAGGGCTCATTGTCGAACGGCCACAAAATAAGTGCAAAGCCCTTTTATCATTCGCCCTCATGCCAACTAGCATAAATGCTGCTAGCACGTACACGAATTTTCCACAAATTCCTGTGTTGATATTATGTAATCTAAGACTTAAATCTACTGCGCCGTATATATGAAAAGGTATCGTAACTGAATATGTATATGAAGAGAGGTAATTATGTTACATACCTTTTAAAGAATATTTGCTTCTAGTCGAAAGGGTACAGATGTATATAAAAATGTTATAATCCTCCAGTTATGAATCATTTCTGTACATAGAAAACTATCAATATGGCCTCCCTCCTATACACTTTTTCTCTCAAACATTTCAACATATCATCGATTTCATATTATGACCACCAAAATAAAAATCATCCTGTATAATTAAAAGCTGTTCAAAACTTCAGCGGTTGTATTCGTTGCATTCTTTGGTCCCATACTTTATGTTGAAAATTTATGGTGTCTTAGATCTAAATCATTTTTTCAGAAGTGTATCTATGGATAGATCAGGAAGAGTGCTCTTTCGCCCTTGATCACATTACCAAAGTCTGGTGCCTTCAAAACAATAAAATTCAAGCATATAATTATACTGAATCCCTGATTTTCGTATAAAACTTGGGAACACCTTCCTAAGGAAGCAACTTTATAGCAGTACTACGAGCATTTTCTCGCAGTAAGATTACCTATACCTCCCAGTCTGATTTCAAGAAAGTGTTTTGGAAATGTAGTATATAATGACCGATTTTATTCTTCGTTGAGTTGTGAACTTAACTTTAGGAAACTTTCAGCTCCATCTTCAAAGTGAAAGTGAACGGTTGAGTTTTTATTCGTCTTATATTTTAATTTACTGATATAACTTAGCCATAGTATTCTAAAAAGCTCTGAAAAAGAAGATATCTGAGGTCCTCGAATACGAAGCCTTCCTTCTGCGGACATGCCAATGTTAAAAGAAGAAATGCTAGAAGGAAAATGAGTGCTACAATCATTTCAAAGAAAGCTTCAATGACCCCTTCTTTTGTCAATTTGCTAGCTCCCACAAATCTTTCAACCTAGATACGTTTCTGCATTTTTTCTAGATAACGTTAGAGCCTCGAGATTTATAATAGTATGAATATTAATCTTCTTCTGCATTCTGACCATTATGACCATTGTGTGAAATTTTATTAGAGCTAAAGTCTTCAGCTGAAATTTTGTTCTACACACTATTTAAAGTATGCATATAAAGGACTTCAGATCCTTTCTAGTTCTGAAAATCCATGGACTCCCGGAAGGGTACGCCATACTGCACCCAAAGAATCTTGACATAAAAAGGAACAGAAAAGTCCAATAGGATATGAGTCCTATCTTGCGTAACTCTGGAGTTATTAGGGAAAAACTGATTTTTCTAAGAATCCGCTCCGGTACTGACAGTTTACCCTATAACTCGCTAAATAATTTGCAGAAATAAATCGCACCTAGTGATTTATTTAGAGCAAAGAATTAAATTTCAAACTGTGTATTTAAATTTTTCTAAGGTGATATACTTTCCTTTATTTTTGACTTAGAACGTGTCGTCGTGCTTTTTGAACAAAATAAACCCCCAATTTGAAAGTAATATTTTTCGGAAATTTCTGATGAGAATGCGGTACACAGGTATGGGAAAAACTTCTTCATTTTATGACCTTTTAAATTCCAAAAACAATCATTTACCTAAAATCAACGGTTTCAGAATCCCAAAGCAAAGTGCGCCTCACGTACCTCTATCTGCTACAATCCATATTCTACATATTTTTGTTTACTCCTCTTAAACTGCTTACTCTGTAGTAATTCTTTTGCTTAGAACTTGTAAAATCTGATTTAACTCTTATTTTAAGTAAAATTATGTATTAGATAAACGCATTAAAGGTTTATTAAAATTTAATGATTATTATAAATAAACAATTTTTTTTTATTTTATTAACATTTTTCTTAACAAAATCATTAATTCATTAATCTTAAATGATGTCCTTTGAATAATTGAATAATTAAGTTAGATTACTTACTTCTTACAATAAGTGTTCGAAATGACCCCCATTTGCTCGAAGACACATCCCACAGAAGTCTCATTTTCTGTGTCGTTAGAAATTTCTAATATTGTTTGCTGAAGTTCTGCTTACGTTGACAATGGCATGCAGTAAACCTTCTCTTTTAAACAACCGCAGAAATCGAAATCCAGAGGATTTAAATGTGGAGATCTGGGTGGCTACGGAACTGATCCAAAGCGTCCAATACATCTGTGAGGGAATGTCTGCTGTAGATATTCGCGTACGTTTCGTCCTGAGTGTGCAGGAGCACCATCATGTTGACCCTAGTACTTAAGGGAACTTCTTCCAGAAGAGGCGGTAGTTCATTTTGGAGAAAATCTAGGTAAATATCTGAATTAAGTGTGTTAGGTAAGATATAAGGTCCAATCAAATGGTTTCCGACGATTTCTGCCCAGACATTTATCTTGAAATCGTATTGGAACGCATTCTCTAGTACTGCTCTAGGATTTTCGGCACTCCAAATTTGATGGTTATGCTTATTAAATAGGCCGGCTCTTGCGAAGCTCTCTTCGCCTGTCCAGGTATTTTCTTGATAAAGTTCATGCTTCTTTGGCTGTCACGAAGTATCCAACGGTAGTCCCGCGGTGGCATTTCCTGGACCCTTTGGTAGTGGTAAGGATGCAAACGTTCACGTTTAATTATGCGGGCGACAGATGACCTGGGGAATCCCGCTATGAGCTATAATAAGTGTGCCAAATACTTATCGATGGATCCTCCTCTATGATTCAATGAAATTCTTCCTCTCGGTTTAAGCTTGATGCCATGCGAGATCTGCCTTCATGATGTGAAAATGCTCCCGCTTCTCTTAGATGTCGATGTCCGTTGGCGAAAACCGAGCGATCTAGATGCCTCCTATTGGTAAACCTTCTTCTGTACTCCTCACATGCCCGCCTTGCATTTCCATCACAAAAACCGTAAAAGTAATGGATATCTGTGTATTCCTCAAAAGAAAAATATGGCATCTTGAAAAAATATTAATGGCAGTCAATTTCAGTTACAATAAGAACCAGGAGGAGAATATTAAGACGATGAAAAACTAAGGAAGAATTAAAAAAAAATGAAATTTGGAATTAAAAAAAACAAAAAAATATTTTTGATAACTTTCCTTGCTGACTTGCCGTTGCAAACTTTTCAATCGAATTGAAGATGTAGAGTAATGCAGTGCGCTATTTAAACTATCAGGCGAACTCGTAAAAGCTACATACACAAGAAATTTCGATGCGAGACAGTGCCAGCGAGCGTAATAAATAAATAATAAATAAAATAACACTTGTATTGCTTTTTAGAAATAAGCTTTAAATTCTTTTCAAGATATCTGCCGCAGGGTCTGACTCAGAAATTAGTTTAGGTACGGGCAAGTGAGCCGTACTTTGCTTTGGGATTTTGAAACCGTTGATTTTAGGCAAATGATTGTTTTGGGAATTTAAAAGGACATAAAATGAAGAAGTTTTTCCCATAGGTGTCTACCCCATTCTCATCAGAAATTTCCGAAAAATATTACGTTCAAATTGGAGTTTATTTTGTTCAAAAAGCACGACGACACATTCTAAGTCAAAAATAAAGGAAAGTAAATCACCTTAGAAAAATTTAAATACACAGTTTAAAAGTTAATTCTTAAAAGTCACTAGTTGCGATTTATTTCTGCAAAGTATTTACCAAGTTATAGTTAAAGTTTTGTAAACTCCGGAGCGGATTCTAAGAAAAATCAGTTTTCCCTCAATAACTCCAGAGTTACGCAAGATATGACACCCTACTGGACTTTTCTACGGGTGCAGTATGGTGGTACCCTTCCGGGACACTCTGTGAATGCCAATCAGGATTATCTTCCATGTCATCTAACTAAAAGCTTCGTTAACATTGGATTTCTATATCATCGATTTAATTTTCACAATTATCTTGTTTTATGGACGCAGTAATTGCTTGTTTTAAGGCATTCTCTCCTATTTTATAGAGACGATAAGTATTCATACCTGCCTGCATCAATAATAAAAAAAAAGTCGAAAAAAGTTTTGAAAAAAATCATCTGAAAGTTACTCATCAAATAAGCTAACCTTGGGTAAAAATAAACTCACTAAATGCCAGAAAATGTGTGAAAACTCACGAATACCTTCAATACAGTCTCGAAACTACTCAGAGTTACCAGCTCTTAAAAAATGCATAATGCCCTGAGGTTTGGAACTGACACTACTAATTAACGCATAACACTAATTTTTCGGTGAAGTATAAACAAGAGATTCAGCTACGTATCTGTAAATAGCATACTTCCTGGAGAGGAAATATAGGTTGCCTAAAACTGTTGGAAACCTGCCTCAATTTTGTCTTTTTGGGTGTTCAAGAAACATGTTCCATTTTTTAAGCACCCATCACTATTACATAAGAGATCAAGTAAAAATCAATCAAAAAAATAATCTCCGCGGCATCTTTCTTAAATAGATTGACGATGACATAATGGGTTCTTACCAACAACAGGTATAAGGTACAAATTCCGTTAGTAACTCTTAAATTTGAAACTTTCATATGGACTATGCACACAGACAGATGTCCTTTCACTAAAGAAGTGCTTGATTTTTAACAATCCTAAAAGTAATTACCTTTTAGCACAAATTCCTGCGATATAATACTCAGAGATAACATCACACGGCATGGGAGAAAAAAAAATTGAAAAGTCATACATCATCGGATTTTTTCCAGTATACAAGTTCCATTTAGGCGGCGCGGCATTTCATCATCAGAATGATATCAAGAAGGTGAAAAAGAGTCTGTTGTAACACAACCAGATTCTATTGATGGCAACAGAGTATAGCGTCGACGTTATCATTGTCACCGACGACATCTGATCCGCACGGAGATGATTGCACGATGATTAATTGCAAAATTATACGAAGCAATTTCGGAGCCATAAGCAACAGCCATTCAGACACATCCCAGATCCCGTGTATAGCAAGCAAGCAAGTTGGCTGCCTAGCAGCCAAGATGATATGCAAATTTTCCTTTTTGTTGTTTGTTACCACTTTCCTTCATTTTCATCTGATGCTTAAAAAGATTCATTTATGCCGGGTACCAGCAAACATCCATATGGACATGAAGGGTTATTCTGGATTCATCCCATAAATCTTCTCCGCTGAAAACAGCTCAACTATGGAAATTTATGATTTTGCAGAAATAGACAAGGGCGGCAATGGCGATGTATACATAGAATGAGGGGAAAAAAATCCCAACGCCAGAACAGCCACAACCAGGCCAAGTGACTTTGGCAGGAGGACGACTCTTTACTTTCGCTCTGCTGATAATTACTTCATTAAGTGGACGGAAAAATGAAGAATTTTTCTTTTTTGTTTTGCTTTTTTTGTTTTGCTTTTGAAGTGTAACTTGAGAAGAAGAGAACAGAATCCTTGCATTCGTGTATTTGAACCGGTCATCAGGCAACCCCTTGAATAAATAAACATGCAGAGTCATTTTACTGTAACTGAAGCGTTAATTACACGTAATAATTGAGCTGTGCTTAATACTTTTAACTTCAGATACGGGGGTGGACTGAAGTTAACTGATTCTATAGATGAGTACGAGTCTCTCGTGTAAAATATCCTTTGCAAAGAATCAGAATTTTCAATTTTTATTTATGTAGGATTACGATGCGGGCAATAATATCATAGATTTATGCAATAGGGATGAGTACAATTTATGCATGTACAGATTGCGGATTTTTGTAGTATATATACCTACGTTCTGGAAAAAGATCAAAGATTTAAGCTCGCATGATTAATTCCATTCCGTTGGTAACATGAAAAATTGAAACAGTGTGTTACAGACCTATGTCGATTGTCTGTGAAAAATATATTTTCAATTGCTAAATGTTGAATTGTAAAAGCAAACTTTGTGTTCGGTCCACAACCGAACTACAAATCCCCGTCCTATGATTACCTAAAAAAAAACAACAAAAAACAACCACAGAGAATCAAATTCAAAGATGAATCAACTTGAAAACTTATTTAATTATTAAGCTGCTTCCATCCTATTTTTTTCTCCTACAAAAATTACAAGATTCCTTCGATGATGCCCATAAGTTAAAAATAACCAAATATTATTAAAAAACTATAAAAATAAACAAAGTAACAATAAACTTACCGAAAATACACGTATCTTCGTATATATACAATTTGACTTGCTTTAAATTAACATTATGTCAGTCAGACGCTTTTTTCGCCGCGGAAATGAACAGAAGCATTACCTGGGGTTATTATTGAACACGAAACGAAATTTCGAATGGAAATTTTCGTACATCTGGCACCATTGAACACGAAAACGTCAATTTTTCGAGCGGAACTTTTCGGACATTTTCTCGTTGACATTTCACTTATCGTTTATGTAAAACAAACAATCATGTAAGTAGTTGTTATTAATTTTATTGAGACTTTTACTTTAAAAAACAATAAGATAATAACTATGCCTTATTTTTAGGGCCAAGCTTACGAATACTAATCAATACAAAACGTTGGTTAATTTTATGGTCAGCCAACCAGATTTGGCACACGTCTTCACTTTCAGGAGGCAACATGATATGGTCGCAATCCACAACTTTGAATGGGCTGTTGTGTAGCGCTCTTTCATTTTGGACATACTTCCAATTCCATAATATCCCAAATTTGTGATAACACGACAAATACAGTAGATTGAGATTTTCCAATATTTAGATCTTGGCCCGTCCCACCTTGATAAAGAATTTCATTGGCGCAGCAATTTTTAATATCGGTGGTATTGATGTAGAGCGGACGGTTGGTTTAAATTTAAATATTTAAATGCATCCTTTGAGAGCCGGTTGTATTTCATGAACATTAAAGATTAAAATTAATTTGATTTGTCATGCTTACAAAGCCTTACTGTTTCGTAGGTGCATTGCTATCCATTTTTAATATAACAACACTTGAATATTTTTCTGAAAGGACACTGAGAATTGACAGATTAACAGAAAATCTATTATATATCGAGGTTTTGTACTAGATTACTCTTTTTTTATATGGTAATGCTTTACTTAGAGTATCGTTCGTATTCAATCATAGCTCGAATATAATTTTTCGTACATAATTTCGAGAGGTCCGAATTTCGTTTCGTGTTCAATAATAGACCCCCCAGGGCAACACCATGAGGAATATAGCACATAACCCGCTCTGCAGCTATAAAAGATGGCGAGCCGTAGTGGAAACACCTATTTCCAAATCAGATTTGATATGATAAAGTCCTAAGCCTTGGAGTTTGCTCTGAGCAAATTCCCAATCCAAATCAGAAGTTCATTCTGAATTCCAATATAGCAGTTAACTATAAATCCATAAATTGAGGTTGACTCAATGCTAAAGTAGAAGTTAGTTCTGGATATCCAAATATTTGAGGTTAACTCAATCCTTATACAGAAGTTGATCCTGGACATATCAAAATTAGGGTTGACTCAAATTATCTCGACTAGGAATTAATCTTAAGTATTGCACAAACTCAAGCAATTTTACACAGCAGTTGATCCTAAACATTTCAAAATCTAAGATAACCTTATACAAAGGTTAGACCTGGCTTTATACCAGAGGTTAACACAAAGACAGAAGTTAATTCTAACAAAATTGGAAACTATCCAATCGCTGCACGTAGCAGCAACCGAATTTACTGTAACTAGAAGAACGCACACGACAAACGTCACCAGTGCTACAATATCAACTCCCGCACGTAGCAACATTCCAATTCGTTGCAATCATTAAAGCGCACAAGACAAAACGTCACAAATGCAGTTACTGCAGTCCCACATGCAGCAGCATTCCAATTTGCTGCACCCTAAAGGTACGCACACCACAAACGTCACAAGTGTCATTAGTGCAGTCCACATGCAGCAGCATCCCAATTTGCTGCACCTAAAGGTACGCACACCAGAAACGTCACAAGTGCTGCTACGCTTATACCCTCACGCAACAGCAGACCAAAAAACTGCATGGTAGTAGCAGGACAGATTTGCTACACTTTCTCCAACTCACTCCATAGACCAATACAAGTTTCTGTGCCTTCAATACTTCAATTTAGCCAATCTTGCTTTATTCAAACTACAATGAAGATCATTTCTTTGACAGGCTAGATTTACATATGCTCTTCTTCTTCATTACAGGAGTAAAAAGTTATCAAAAGGGGCAGCAAGGGACCCGAAACTACACTGCCACTTTTACGAATTTTTAAAATTAATTTTAATTATTTACATATTGAATTTGATAGAACTTTTTGAAGTATCTAGTTATAAGTTATGTTATGAATTTTGTGATATTAGGCTTAAGAACTTGAATTAGCACATAATAAATAAAATTTTACATATTGAATTAATAAAACTAAGTTGTCTATTAAAACCGGCATCCCTTCTCAGGTACACTAGTACACAGATTTTGTGAGAGTCTCTAACTACTTAATACAAAAAATGGAAACACGAAAGAGAACAAATGTGTGAAAGTAGTTCGATTTGCTTACGTCAGAACTGTGACTTTCAACAACAATATTTAAGTAATTCCATACGATAGGAATTGGCTTCGCACAGTGACTTTATATTAAAACTGCAAGAATAACTCTTGTGCAAACACTTGCCTCAATAACACCTCAAATTTACAAATAAGATTCAAGCTCTACTTTCTCCAAAAATATTTTCCCGTCCAAATTTTTCCACTAGCAATCTTTCCTTACATCTAAAGCTTTCACGTTGCCCTTGATTGCCAATAAGTACGAAATTTGTCATCAGGCTAGATTTAACCTTTTATGGGTCATTTTTGATACATTGTTTTTTATCAAATTAGTGATAAATATCGAACATGTGGAGTCCAAGTTGGCTCCACTACTTATTAGAACTTGTTTGAATTGGTAATTTAAACTGATATATTCTCACTTTTTATCGCTTGCGAGTCCAGACATGAAAAGGAAGTAATTTTATAGATAATCATTTAATTAATTAGCAAGATGAGTATGATAATTAACTAGGAGAATGAATTATTAATTTCGAGCTCCGTTTCAATTCTTGTCCTCCGCTCCCAACAGATTGATGGTGCAAAAGATTTTTATTATATTCCAGATATTAAATTAAGGAGAACAAAGGAAGCCTACATTGCAGTATTTCCGGAGGGGTCTGGTGGCGGTCTTCATCTCATTGATTAATTTTCCTTTTTTTGTTAGGTGTACCGTGCTAATTATGATAACCTGCATATTTCTATAGTACTTTCTTTGATATACTCGAAAATTTCTTTACTAATTCTCATATACTGGAAGAATCTATTGGGATCAGTACGTAAATCTCACATAGATGTTTAAATTTCACAAACTCTAATCGCTTCATATTTATGGGGTCCCATAGGTCCGTCCGAGCGGTGGAGCGGGGTTTTGGGGTTGAAACCCCTCCCATGGTTTGAAAGAAAAACATTCTTCGCTTTAACATCGGCGCGATACAGATTCAACAGCAACAAATTTAGGAACATTAACTTGCAGCGAGGTTCACGGACATATATTACTTCTGAAGTAGTGATGCAGCATCTCTCCCAAATTATTTCCAAGTAAACGCACCTTAATTCAGTTAAACTAGAAACTCTTCGACGGACAATGTAAACAACGTTGAATCAGTTAAAAGACCATGGTTTGAAGGAAACGATGTAAATTACAATTATGGTATAATTGCAATTAAGTATACAAAAAAATGGTGGGAATTTAGACTTCGTTTTTCTGATTGAAATCTAATTTTGAAGTAATTGAAATACATTCGTAAATGATGACGAAATTTGATCCGGTATTTCAAGGTAAAGGCGCGTTCATAATAGAACGTTATTTAGCGTGCCAACCTTAAACGAAGTTTTGAATTTTGTGAAGAAGAATAAAGTTAAAAGCGTTTTGTGCGACAAGGAGGGTTATTGATTCTCTAGAAATTACTTCGACATGGAAGGATTCAGCCACGTCAACTGCTTCTTTTCAATTGCTTTCTGGCATCAAAACCGTAATTTTCAGGTATCTATTCTGGTTCTTTATTCAGTTCACTATTTGGCATTATTTTTGTGTTGAGGTTTTCAAATAAAATATCAAGACTCGACGGAAACTATCGCTAGATGCTACAAAGGACGAACTTGTGTAGCGACAGAGGGTTTCAATACGGGTTTTCAAAAAATTAAAACCAATGCCTGAATCTCATTAAACCAAACGGTGGAATGCAATGATATTACAATTGAAGGTGATTTAAAATGTGCCAAGATGGTTTTTTAAAGACACCACTTTATAAACTGTATGTCGGTTGCAAACAATTCTTAATACTTTCATTTTTATTTGCATAGAACTGATTTATATTTTAACATAATACTAATACTTTTTAAATTAGACACCTCTTTTAAAATTAACTGTTAGTTTAGTGGAGTGATGCGAGAAGAATGGGAGGAGAGCGGGGATAAAAAATAATTAAGCAATAAACATTTATGTCCTGGAGGGTGATTCTGATCTTTTGTCGTACTTGAATGTCAAAACATACGACTAAATGAAATGATCTTTTCTACTGTTTTTTCCGTGTTTTATTCAAGTCAGCAACCCTTGCATTACATAGAATGAACTGATAATGACACTTCACATTACAAATTCAAAATAATAATTCGAACTTAAGCACTTGTAATGCTCTAATTAGGTGTAGAAGTTCCATTTACCAGTGTAAAATTTTTGTGACAACCTCTGGGAGCAGTTGACTAATTTGTCGTATATTCAGTCGCGTTTTTTGACGTTTTTTCACCGAAAATTCATTATAGTTCATTTTGCGGTAGATAATAGTGAAGACACAAAATGAACTGTGTGAAAAGAAAAAGTACGACAAAATATGTCAAAATTGACGACTAAATAGTACGACAAAAGATCAGAATCACCCTCCTGATCTACTCAATACACTCATCTAGAGGGCCGTTTTTTGAAAAGTCGCAGCGTTTTATCACATTTCTCATGTTTAACAGTTTTAGATGAGCAAGCGTGTGGACAATTCTGTGAAACTTACACCTTTACATGGCAATTCATCTGAAGTATGGATCAATGAAGTCAAAATCTGGCGGCGCCGAATTGAAGATAAAACAATTAAAAATTTCCTGATGGCTCTTGATATCTGCAGCAATGTCCTTTTGAAAATTATGCCACCTGTGACCATAACTCCGAATGGACGTTTATTTTACACTTTTAGTCTCAAAACCCATTGGCACAATGCAATTTCTTCTGATATTTTCTGCACGTTGGCGTATCAATTTATTGAAACAAAGAAGAAGAAAATTTGTATATGTATTGAACACAAAATTCTTTCTTCAGAATCTGATAATTTACCACGAAATCTAAACCACGCGGCGTTGCCCGCTTAATGCAGAAATTGATGGGTTGAAAACTGGCTGCGACATTTTGCGAGCCTGCTTAGTAGCGACGTCTTGAAAGCCTGCTTAACGAAGGGATTAGATGTCTTGAATATTCGCTCCGACACGTGCAGCGATGTGTCCTGGATGCTTCGTTTTACAGTGAGACGGTTGACATCAGAATAATTAAATTTGTTGTTTTTTCTATTTACACTAAAGTCAAAGGCTACCTAGCTATACTTTCCTACGTTCAACAAAGTGATACTAGACGCGAATTTCGAAATAAATTTTGCCAGGCTTACAATGTGGTTGACCAACAATTCAGAAACGTACGACCCGGTATGGAAGCATCGCCAAAAATTCGATTCAATCGAACGAAAGTTCGGTAAGGAAAATACGAAAGTGAAACAAGGATTGCCACACTTTACGACACGTGACAATAACAATGTTGCGAAATAATTAAGTTGGTAGATCGAAAGACGAAATATACTAGAAGGAGCTGCATTAACTAAGAGATTTTAGGGGAGACTTGCTTTAACTACCCAATGTACATAGCATTTTTTTTTTTAATTACTAAACACTATTTTGGACCGTAGTAAGATCTTAGTGCGTCTATATTAGCAGATGATGTAAGAGAAGCTATTAATTCCAAACCGAACATTCCCTTAAATTGTTTTGTTTGCATATATAATTCCTGAATAACTAGCGTTCCCTAATCACTGTTTATTTAAAGTTCCCAAATGTATCGTTTCCCTAAGTGACGTATGAGCTCTAAATTTCTGATGTCTCATTTTTTACGTATACCCGGGTTGCCGAAATCGTTGTATAAATCTAAGCGGCATAATCTAAGGGGAGTGTACTCATGCAAGCATACGTTAAATTTCTTTCCAATTATGGCGAGCAGATACAAATTATAATTGGCTCAACCTTTGTGGCCTACCACATATTTTTTCGGTTTCTTTACACTCTGGAAAATCAGGAGCCGTAATTGCAGCCCTCTTAGACTTTTACCATGGAATTCCGGAATGTACCCGGCAATAACTCAAATAAATGCGACAAACCAATGGCAATAAATGGTGGCATTTCGGGGGCATAAGAGTTTTTTCCAACCAGAAAATCAGGTGTGCACCTCTATTTGCTGGCAATTATTATGGTCGAAGATTTCTACACATTTCCATCTGCCAGAAGAAATGGTTTTTTGACGTTTTTTTTACGGTTACATGGGTTCCTACACAATTCTTCTTCATGGATGAGTGATTTCCTGGATCAGAGCATTTTTGAATCCATGAATCACTAGCTCGGTTTTTTGTTTTTCTTTATTTTTACTCTTGAACATTTCGAATTGTTTGAGATTTGAACATGAATCGTTTAAATTCGGCTGTTGTAGCACAGGAAATTACCAAATTTTGCTTTCAATTATAGTTAAAGATTGACCGGGATTGGGATCAATTTTATGTTGATGTTTTTTTATTCGGGTTATTGGATTATTTTTTTATCTAAAGTTTCGTGACGGATTGTCAATACGTGCATACCCTGTGCTTTGAAAAAACAAAAAACTGTACAGGAATTCTTTAGGTGACTGCTATTGGAAGCAACAGTCAAGAATGATTTTCGTCATTTTCTCCAGAGCATATCACTTTAGCAAAACCAGCGGAGGAATGCCACCCCTATCCAAAAATTACCCCAAACTTATTTTTCTCTCTTTATAATTTAATTTAATTTTCTAAGTGCTAGGTCTAATCTGTGCGGTGTTTCTAGTGGTACAACAGTGGTACACTAAATAAAGTTATTAGCATTACAATACAGTTATGGCTGGATATATGTACACAAGGTCAAGGATATTATATCTGGTACAATATTAAAATGACGGCGTATTAAGTTGGCAATTAAAATATAACTAATAGCAAAATAAGACTGGAAAATAAAATATTAAAGTTGAAAATAATTAATTTAGATTTAAAAAATATTTTAAGATAAAGCGTTAAATTAGGTTAATTAAAGCGAGTATAAGATAAGAAAAATACGCACGGAGGTAGGAAATTAAACAGTAACCGGCAAAATGTTCCACAAGAGGGGATCTAAACGACGAGAGGACTCTGAGAGAAATGAGGATTGTAAGAATTGCAGGAAATCGAATACATAAGAAGTTTCACGTGACTGAAGAAGTTCAAAAAAAGAAGTAAGTGCCCAACCTTTAAGATATGAATCTAATGATACTTGAAGAACAGAGTTCCTAGGAGATGAAACTTGATCGAACCGACGCAGACCATAGATGAAACGAACACAATCATTGAAAGCTCTATCCAGCCTTCTGAAGCAAGTACTGTCCAGCTTTGGAAAAATTAGATTTCCGTAAGTAAAGATAGACAATAATAAGCTTTTTACCAGTTTCAGGAGAATTTTAGTAAGTAAAATAGACGCCGAAAACCATAGTGTACGAAGACCAGAATAAATTTTCTTCAAACATTCAGATATATGAAAACAGCACTTCATGCAGGAATGGATTTAAATTCCCAGCTATTAACATTATTCAAGTAAGGTAACATAGCCCCGTTAAGTCGCACTGGCGGTAATTTGAAAGACACAGGATCAGTATTATAGAAGGCTATACAGTGCGATTTAGTCGGATTGAGCATAAGATCATTACGCAATGACCACAGGTATCTTTTGGCAAGGTCTAGATTGATACGTTCAATGCAATCCTCTTGGTAAGATATTGGACAACTAAGGTATAGCTGAACATCATCCGCATATAAATAAATATTAGCACTCTGAGCTACGTAACAGAGATCATCGATATATAGCATGAAGAGAAGAGGACCCAATATGGAGCCCTGAGGAACCCCACTATTGACTGATGAGAGCCTGGAGAACTGATTATTAATCTTCAACTGTTTGTTGGAGTCGATCGAACAGAAATGATCTCAATAGTCTAGTGAAATAATTCGACAACACGAAAAAGTGGTTAGTTTATTGAGTAGCTTGTTATAACTTACATTATCAAAAGTTTTAGAAAAGTCCAATAACGTCAATACACACAGTTCGTTATTATCCATAGCAATTCTTATATCCGTAGTCACTTTTAGCATTGAAGTTTCACAGATGTGAAATGGCTTTTAAGCCGATTGCCGCTTGGATATCAGCTTAAATGCATTGATAAAATTCATCATTTGGCTGTGAATAATGAAAGAAAAAAACAGAATCAAGTAAAATTTTGTAGCAAAAATCCAAAAACTCCGTAGACAAGAGACTCTTTTTTTTTTAATGGTAAGCTTGTAACAATTTTGATTTCCTACTTCCTTGAATTGTTAGTATCAAATCAAACTCTTACGCGTCCAATGTTTCTGTCATAGTTATCAAGTTACCGGAAGTAATGATCTTTCAAATATTTATTACGCAATTATTCGCATTAAATCTAATACTGCATTCAGAGATTATTTAATTTGACTTCCAATTAACCTTAACAGCAGCTTTATACACTTCCTTAACAATATTCCATTTAGATCCTTTTTCCCATTAGACTTCTAAAATCATATGTACCTAGATAATATCTAAAAGGTCGAGTACTTCCAATGACGCACTCTTGTCGAAGGCGTTTGAAATAGTCCTACACAGATAAATTGTAAATTATCCGGGTGGCGGTAATGTGGAGTTCAAACTCAATAAAGATGATTCATTTACAGCAACAAATATATGAACCAGATCCTAATAAATTTTGCTATTTTTAAGGTGTTTTACAGAAGATTACAAAGCAATACACAACAAATTAAAAAATTAAGAAATTTTACCAAAAGCCAACATGAATTTGAAGATCGGAAAATCAATACACAATCTAATAATCTAGATGCACATATTGGGAGGGACAAGCAGTCGAACAGTGCAACAACTGACTTTCGGAGAGATATACCGGAGGTTTAATATAAATTAATCTATGAAAAACAGAAGCCTACGATGAGTCAAATACGCGTTGATAGAAGTTCCAAGTAACGATAAAATAAGCGCACACAAATGAACATTCCTACGGGCGTCTGGAAATATTCCGAATGACGTCGTAATAGCCACAATAGGTCTTCTTTGACATGTTGAATAAAGTTTACTAAAAATAAGGCTGGCATAACTAATTAAAATGGGTGACAATAAGAGTCATGATCATTTTTCCTGCGAAAATTCACAGACATACAACTGGAGAAAATTGTACATACCAGGTTGACGAAGACTGCCATAAATATTGCCCATCTTAACGTTAATACGCTTATCACCAGTTTCACAGCCAAGGCTTAAGCCATAGATATGGCTTAAGCCACGGCTTACATTATTCTACTGTTTCACAGTCACGGTTTAAATTACGTGACTGACTTAAGCCAAGCTTAACTTAAGCTTCAGTTATCTAGTTACCGGTTGTTGACATTACACAATTGTCAATTGATACCATCTTCCAGGTGCAAAATGATGGCTTTTAACTTGAAGATTTTAGAGGAAGATAGCAACATAAAAGAGAGTATTTTTCTGATGCTTCTGATGAAGAAGACTGGAGTGAAGAGAACATCCACAATTCAATATCCCAAAGTATCAGACGAGCAAAAATTATAAGAAAGCACTAAAAACATTTCTAATTCCAATAGAACGTCGGTCTCTTCTGAACTAAAATTTGCACTTCTTATTGATGTTTAAATTTTCTTTTCCACTTTCCATTTTAGATCACTGCTTCATTTTAAAGTTCTTTTCCTTGTTTTAGTTATAGTTTTTAATCCACAATGGAAATTTTGCTTTAAAAAATTCACAATTATCGCAGTGCTGACAACTTAAAATCTTTTATCTAAGCCTCAGATTACACAATACCGTGAAATGAATTAGACTTAAACTCAGGTCTTAAACCAAACCAGTGACTTAGCTGGACTGTGAAACCGGACATGAGAATAGGGCCCAGGATCACACCTTGAGGTATGTAGCAGAGTGGAATTCTGCACATTTACAGCTTGTTCACGATTTGAAAAACAAGAAAGACACGTATCGTTTTAGATGGTTATTGTTGAGAGTATTATGGATATCATATTTGACGTTTAAGGGACACAACTGTGACCCGGATGAAATCCTGATCACTAACTGATAATATACTCCCAGCACTCAAATACTCCACGATTTGTCTGTACATAATTTTTTTGCGTATTTTAGCAAGAAAATAAAGTATACCAACAGGGCCGAAAGCGTTGGCAGAAAGATCGAAGTTTCTATGAAATAGGATCATCGGCTACCTGTTTCCATTAAAAGGGAAATTGAGAAGTGGTAAGATATGAATAATAAAAATTTCAAAATTTCATTCAAAGAAATGACAAGGACGGCGCTAGCAACTTTACGAACTTAGTTGGTAAGGTATCAGGGCCAATCGAATTAGGTTTAATAAAATACAAACTCGAAAGAACCTGCGGGCCATCAATTTTATTCTTTCAATAATGCTGTGTCGAAATTCAGTCCATATCACTTTTTTCTGTCCACGATAGCCCTTCAAAACTTTGAGTAAATAATACTACACGGAAGGAATGTTTCACTAATATTAAATCTTCGATTTATTAAACACAGTAAATATTTTTTTTTTATATCTATCAATTCAAAAAATGATCAATTTAATCCAAATTTTCTAAATATTAAAAATTTTGTCTAATATCGAGAAAGTTGAAGTTTAAAAATTTATTTTAATTAACTAAAAACTATGAAATTCTTCTGGAATACCTGCACTTTAGAATAAGTTTTCTGAATTTAATCAATGATTTATTAAATATCTCTTTCTGTGTGAAAATGTGAGAAAAATTTAAACTTAAATGTTAGATTTGTTCAAGAAGGAATTTTTTTAGATTCTCCGGTATATAGCAAAAGCTAAAAAATGTTTTTAATTTGTTATTCTATCACATAAGCTATTATATTTTTGGTGACAAGTTTCAAGTCTTGGTTTGACTCATCCCAAATAGCGAAATGGAGTGACTAGAAAAACAAATGAAAAATAGAATAAAGAAAAGAAATGAAAAAATGAAAAAGATTGAGAAAAAAAAAGCAGGCAGAAAGCCAAACTGTACCGATGAGTGTAAGGTTTTCTGCTAACACGAAACGCTTCTTCTCCTTCCTTTTTTCTTTCTTTTTTCAGCCCACTGCGGGCGTACGATTCGTTTCGAATGAATCTGGGGTTTTTTTTTTAATTTTTTTAAATTTTTTAAATTTTTTTTTCTATTTTTCTCAATCTTTTTCATTTTTTCATTTCTTTTCTTTATTCTATTTTTCATTTATTTTTCAAGTCACTCAATTTCGCTATTTGGGACCTGTTGATGAGTCACACCAAAACTTGAAACTTGCCACCAAAAATATAATGGGTTGCGTGATGAAATAACAAATTAAAAACATTTTTTAGCTTTTGCTATATACCGGAGAATCTAAAAAAATTCCTTCTTAAACAAATATAAGTTTACCCCGGTAAATAGTCCTAAAGAGAAATCTCTACTTCTATTAAATGTTAGAATTAGAACTCAATAATCATCTTACAAATAATTAGAATTTCGCCAACGGTCATTAAAATTCAGGAATCGTTTCGTTAATATAAATAAAGGATATAAGTTTTTTGTTGTTGGGATATAATCAAAAGGTTAATTTACATGTATAACAACACTTTCAAAAATATGCACGTGTCAGTGGAAAAAGTCAGCAGCATTTTACAAAACATTTAAGAATATTAAGACGAATACTTGTTGACTTGAAAACAATTTGCAGCAAGATAGTTCCTGAAAACGAATTTAATTATGCGTTGTCCTTTTAGACTATTTAAACAACAACAAATCACAAGTAAGTTTGTTTTCAGAATCTAACTGAATACAATTATTTTCATTTGGACGCCGGCTTTATGCAAGTAAAGAAGTTATAGAATTGTGCAAAATTCATAAGTTATACCATTCTTCTTCGCACTGGGGGAAAATATTTAAGTTTTTTTAATATATTGTGTGTGGAGTGCAATCTATGGGTGTAATATATATTTTTTAATATACTGCATAATATGAATGATTTATATGGAAACGACTGGTTTTTAAATTTTAGATTTTTCCCCGATCTTTTTTCTTAGCATTACCATTTTCCTCAGTTTGAAATTTACAGTTGACAGCTGCTGATTTAAAAGATTCAATAATTAATAGGTTTGCTTCAAATAATCATACCTGCATGAAGCATAAAGGTTCTGTCATGAAAAGCTATTCTTGAGAAAAGCACACCTGCATAAAGCAAATGTATATAGGTACTAATACAATAAATAAAATCTATCTGTGTGATCTAGTCTCGGACGTGGGGGGAGTGCCGGTTTACAAAGGACAACTCAGTTTTAAAATCCAAATATAAAATTTATTTAAAAAAAAATTCAGTTTCACTTGCTTAACCTAATATCACAAAAATTCAGAAACAAATTAACCTACAAACTAGTACAATTCAAAACTTCAAAAAAAAAAAGAAATAAAAAACACACAACTTAAAAATTCAAATTAAAAAAACACGATACGCCTTCTTGCTTGCATTAATTCTGAAAAAAGAAGAAGAAGATCTGAGCAACTGGCATCAAAATAAATTTCAATATGTATTAATTGACCAAATGCCTCTGTTGGTGCATGAGGGCACCAGGGTAGTAAAACGATTTGTTAGAAAAATCAGACGCTCAGGTTATCCCTGACCAGAAATATCTTCTGTATGATAGGAAATTCAGGGTATCCCTGACCAGAATTATCTTCTGTGGAAAGGTAGGATGCTCAGATTATCCCTGACCAGAATTATCTTCTCTGGACAAGGTAGGAAGCACGATTCTTTATAACTCAGATTAGCTCTGATACAGATCAACTCTGCCAAAAGAATGGTGCCATCTACTGAATTTCGTCGGCTTTATATAGCCGCTGTAAACAGTTATGTCCTCTCGCCTCTTGGTGTTGCCCTAGCAACAATTGATGCGATATCTGAATGTACCACAGACAGCTGGTTGACGTAATGTCACTTGATGTCATCGACAATTGTAAATATTAGAAGGTACGAATGCTTTTGTGCATTATTGTATGGATTTATTTATTTTATTAATTAATTTCGATTGCTTTTAGGTGAACTGAGCCTCCCAAGGGTTTTTAGTAGATGTTTCCTAATTTTGCTGGAAAAGTCATCGGAATGTTGTTGGATTAGTATTTCAGATAAGTGTTATATGTTCTGTTAATCCAAGATCTGACACTTTGTGATTCAATTTTAATTTATAATTTTAGAATATTGTGAATGAGATATGTGGCAGGAGGTACATCGGGGGAGTTCTGTCTGCCGGAATTATTGGCAGGAAATTCATCATGGGATGCGAAGTATTTTGTATGAGGACTGAACACTATCATTAGTTTTCTTAATCTATACGTTTCATGGTATACATTTTAGCAAAACTAAAATTCAATTTATTGGCAAAATATGATATTTATAAACATTTCGTTTACTTATATTAATTTTTCAATGTTTAATTCAAGTAAACAGATTGCTTGAATCTGACATAAAGGCCTTCTGAATATAGGAAATATGAATTTTCAACATTTCTAGTTTTATTATTTTAATGCTAAAAGTAAGAAAATATGACCCCTTGAATTTAGTATTATTTACTTGATAATAATAAAACCAACCAAAAGTTGAATCAAGAATATCTTTTCTAGAAAATAATAAAAATTTACTTGGCGCGAAATCAACAGCTGTTTTACTTGATATTTATCAACATTTTCTTAATATCAGTAAATTTTTCTTTCCGTGTAGATTTGAAAATCTTAGTAGCAAATTTTGGGACCATTTTTGCAACAAATTATCGGAAAACTTATTACTATCAGGAATTCTGAACTACAAAATGTTGTGTTGGTGTGGTCTTTAGGTTTGATACTTTCGACTTATTAAAGTTAAGGACATTAATGTAAAATGCTTGAAATTTAACCTTGACTACTTTCTCTGGGAAAAAAAATCCTACCCAATAAAACACAGATCGATATCTATGATGCTTGAGAAATACGAGTATGAAAAATTTTCGAAAAATTTAAAAAATTTAAAACAAATTTGAAAATCTCGTAAAATGTATGTATGTATGTATTTGCAAAAATGGATTTATTATGGTAATAAATGGCACTAAGGTTTAATATGTATAAGAAAAAAACGACAGAAACAGGTCACTTACTATTTTTAATTAAAACAAGAATGTATATTATGTTGATTTTTATTTAAATACTTACACTAATATCTCTCATTTATGCCTTGTCTTTTATTCGTCCTCCAGCCATCTTGGAATAGATGATGTTAAATTTTCAATTAAACTTGATGGAATTTTGTTCCAAGCTTTTTTTACAGCTGTATAAAGTCGTGGATATTGCAAATATGACTTTTGTGAATTTTCCTATCGATGTGGTCCCAGAAATTTTCGATATGGTTTAAATCCGGACTTTTGGCAGGCCAGTTGTTGATAATCTGAGGTTTTGTTCTTGACATCACATTGTCCTGTTGGAATATGTACTCTTTCCTACTCTGAGCATCTTCCAAAGTCGGAATCAAACCTTCTTCCAAAATGTTAATACCTAAATATTCACATATATTTTAACGCCCTGATCCACTTTCACCAAATTTTCAATTCCTGCAACCGAAAATTATCTCCAAACCATACTTCCTTGGTTACCCCTTGTTGTCATTTGGACGCACTGAGGATAATATTCTTCTCGAGACCACCTAATACAAGTTTCTGGGTAATCTGTTCAAAGGCAAAACCTGGATTTGTCGTACCACAAAACTTTCAACCAATTTGCGTCTTTGTGCTCTTTGGTCCATTCGATCCTACTGCGCTTATATAAGGTCTCCTTGCTTGACCCACTTTTGCGGGCAACGGCTCCTGAAATTATGTACGATGAAATGATTTTGTGTATTTTCCTCCCATACTTACAGTTACACCTTGTTTCATCATCTCAACTCGGATGGCTCATTTCTATTTCCCACCTTAATGTAGTCAAATACTGCACCCTTTATGAGCTGCGATCAATTGTTTGTTGCAAAATTAAATAAAAAAAAGCTAGTCTGAATTAAGGTCATATTTAAATCATAGTAGGAGAAATTGGTTGTAAATTGTATGACATTTTCCGCACCTTTTCTAAAAAAAAATTTTTTTAAATTGGTGCCAAATGTCTTCAAAAACTTAACTTATTATACCAAAAAAATATAAATAATACCAAAAACGTGCAAAACAACATCTACTTAATTAAACAAAAAGCAAAATTGCTTACCGTTTAGCAGGAGGCATTATAAAAATTCAATTTCCAAATGGTTGTTCAGAAACTTTTATAAAACACTTTTGATTTAAAAATTATTTTACTTTATTTCACTCTGATTTTCGGTCCAATTAATATCACTTTCGGGAAAAGAATGTGATAGAAGTATTCTACATAGATGTTTTTATTACCAGGTCATTCCATATCAAATAGACCACAGGTATGACACAACCATGACCATTTTTCTTTAATTTTACATACTTGGAGGGATGGTGAAAACAAAAATATGAATTGAAAATTTTGCTTCTGCAGCGCGTATTTCGCGAGTTATGGCATTTTCAAATTTTCGCAAAAATGTTGTCCTGGTCTTCTTTAAAAATTCAGAAATATTTTTCTATTTATGTTAGGATAGTGAAATGTGGCTCATTTGAAAGATATTATTTCAAGCTATAAAAAAAAAATTGAGTCTTAAAAATATACACGAAAAAGGACATCGAGGATAAGGATTTTTTCCTTTATCCTTGAATATGCTGGAAGACGTACTTTCGCTTTTGTGAGTTTTTTATATTTTATACCTTATATTATCCACTAAAACATATTAAAATTTCAACTTGGGATCTCAACGGGATCATGGAGTAAAAAATCAAGGAAGTTTCACAAAAATACATTTATATCTGTATATTATTTTATATCACCCTGTAACTTCTTAACGTTGGAGCCTATGATGATAATTTCAAATTTCTTAGATTCATAATCGTTGGACCTCTGCAATGGTGTACAATTTTTACCCTTCCTCTTCTGCTTTTTGAAGATATTTATCAACAAGTTTAAAATTTCGGACTGTTAACTTGGTTTTTTTAACTACTATATTTTTAATAAAGCACGTCATCAACAGCAATTTTTCATATGGAAGAGCTTCATAAGAAGCCCAATATCATCCCTTTAAAATAATTTTTCACACTCTGTACCAAAAATGTAACGCTTTCTATGTTATTTTTCTTAAGCTTACCCAACGATAAAATTGAATAAATGCCAGAAAGTGGGGATATCTTTTGGGAATGAGATTTTTGAGCCAGTCGGTGGATATGCTTAAAAAAAGGCAAAAAACGCAGAAAAGGTTACTTTTTTTGATATAGAGTGTGGTAAATTATTTTAAGGGCACGCTTGTGGGCTTGTTAAATCCCAAACGAAAAATTGGTGTTGATGACGTGTTGTTTTATAAATATAGTAGTTAAAAAAAAACAAGTAAAAAATCCGAAATTTCTAATTTGTTGAACAATACCTTCAAAACGGAGAAGAGGAGGGGTAAATATTTTATACCATTGGAGAGATCGAACGATTATAAAACTACGAAATTTTAAATCATCATCATAGGCTACAACGTTAAGAAGTTACAGGGTGATATATAAAAACATACCCAAACATTTTTAAATCCCGTTATCTCGAAAGCCGTAAGAATTTTCCCCCACCTTCCATACAATTTTTTTTTCTTGTATAAAGCCTGGCCTATCCATAGCTTTCAGATGCGAGACCACATATGGGACACCCTGTATAGAAATTTTCTTGATTTTTTAGTCCTTGATTCCGTTGAGATCCCAATTTGAAATTGTAATATCTTTTAGTGGATAATATAAGGTATAAAATATAAAAAATGAACAAAATTAAAAGTATGTGTTCCGGGATATTCAAAGATAAAAGATAAAATAATTATCCTTGATATCCTTTTTCGCGAATATTTTAAAGACTCTATTTTTCTTAAATAGCTTGAAATATTATCTTTCAAATAAGCCATACCTTACTGTCCTATCATAAATAGAAAAATATATATGAATTTTTAAAGAAAACCGCAGGACAGCATTATTGCGAAATTTTGAGAATGCCATAACTCACGAAATACGCATTGTAGAAGGAAAATTATTAATTCGTATTTTTCCTCTTATAATCCCTTCTAGTATGTAAAATTTAAAATAAATTATTGATGGACATGTCACACTTTTCGTTATTTTTGTTCGATTTGCTATACAATGACCCTACCCTGATTAACACCAAACATCTACAGGTAGAAGAAAAGTTGTGGGGTGATTGGAAACTTCAAATTTCAAGTAAACTGCGGCTGCTCAATTTTTTTTTATCAGCAGTGCATACACGCTATTATGCTAGCTAATATTGATTAGTCGATCAACTACCCAATAGCTACCAGTTCATTTGTCATAATGCATTACAAACAAAACAATCGCGTAGCAACAACTTCTTGGTTACAAAAATAATTGAAGATATCGAAAAGAAAAGGACCTGAACAAGTAGTCCAAGTTTCTTTTTGACGAGTTGATGAGCACCACATTTTGTGAAATGAAATTTCCATAACTTTTAGGGTTCTGTATAACAAAAGAAAAAAAACGGAGCCCTTATAAAATCTCTTGTGCATCAGGCTGCCCATATGTTTCATAGCGCGCCCTTAATAATTGTTTTTTTAAATCGGTGGGCATCGTTTGAAGAATTCCAAAATATGTTTTTCAAAATTGTTGGTGACTTGACAATAGAAATATAGCCCAAAACAAAATGTGCGAAGAACACCGTTCTGATCATTCATATTATCAGAGTTAGTAGGCATTGAGTCATAGATATCAAGGAAACTGCTACTTTTTTCGGCTGTCTCATAGTTAATGGAAAAAAATGTTTTTTGTATTAACTTATTAGAAAACTCTTACTAACAATACCAACTCTAATAAAATTACTATTGCTTCGGTCTGTTTGAAAAAACTGTTATTGAGTTACCATAGGAAAATCTGGATTAGATTTAAATATACTTAAATTCGGTCGATCGACTGTTCCATGATAAAGTTCTGGTCCGGAATCTTAATTGCACAGAGTAATTTTTTAACAAATGTCAAATTACGAATCAGCTAGTAATACTTACAAGCTGATACCGCTTTAGTTTAGCAATTGCTGATGACAAAGCGAGTACCTCCAGGTATAGTGTAATATTATTCAAATATTGATCTTGCGTTGGTACCCCAACCTTCTCGTAAAATAATATTTCTGATAATGTAAACCACCGTTAAGAACCGCCTATTATTAAAATTTATAGATATTTCAAACAAGCAATCGATCATATTTAAACGCAACACTCTTACGCCCTTTTCACATGTAATTTAATAATAAATTAAAAAACAAAAACCTCTAACCATCTTCATAGAACATAAAATATCATCAAAAACCACTCTACTATTCCCCTATTATTTTTTACGATACAAAATCAATTTTTATTAAGGATAGAAACTCTCATAAACATTTGCTTCCCATTTCGTAAATATGACAGAGAATAAAGCGAAACGCAGTGGTCATCCTTATCAATTGGCCGCAATCAAGAAATCGTTGCGTGATAATAACCACCAAAAGAATTTGATATTATTTTTTAATGAGGCGATCATAAAGATTACACCAGGACTACTACCGCATTTGGGAAGTGCTGAACGACTTAATTTCGTGTCAAGCATAACTACCAAGGATTCGACTCAGCAGGTAGCCCCGGACGCTTTCATGTTAAGGACAAATTTACCGAAGAGAAGATGGTCTATTTCTCACGCTGCGATGATGGACTAATGAGTGTCAATTACAAGACGATTATATTCGTAACTAATATGGGTGAGCCTGGCACATAAAAGGAATCAAAATAAAAATTAAGAACGCTTTCCAGACAGTAGGGTTGGATGTTGGATAATTTCGTGTAATGCTTTGATGATAATAATCGATGATTGCTGCACGGTGTGCAATGGAAAAAGCTTCGAGGCCAGCTAAATGGATGGACACACTTAATACAGCACAGCTAAAAGATATGTACAAATGTGGTGACTATATATTATGTAGATATGTATTACGGTCAAGAACAAGGTGAATGCCATGAACCTAAATGGGGTCTGTGCTATTAAGACTTTTGCGGGTAGGTAGGTAGGTAGGTACGTTACTAGCTGACTGGTCGTAAAAAAATACAGTCGTCAGTTTGGCTTTAAGGTTCACTCTATCTCTCTGGCAACTTTTTGGGACGCTGACGATTACTTGTCTTTCGGATGATTAATGGTCCGTTAATGACTCTCAGTTTGTTTGTTTGTTTTTTTCCTCCGAGCAACATTTAAGTGCATTGAAAAACGCAATTTGCATTGAAAGGTCATAAAATTAACGACTTCGTGTAACATTTGGTGAATACTGTTTGGAGTTCAAGAAAGGGTTTGAAAGGGCTCATGCAGGGCATACTATTCACCATGATCGTTTATCTATGCAAATCAGTGTTTGAAGAAAAAGGCTCTTTATCTGATCACGTTAAATGCGACTCACATGCTCTGCATTATTGTGTATTCTCAGTTATCTTTTTTTATAATTTGTATTTTTTGTTTGAACAGTTAGGTAACGTTGTGGTGGCTTCATGAAAAAATATTTGTGAAATTGAACAACAAAATGAATAACGATCTATTTGATTGGCTTCTTTGTTATACTTCAGTGGAAATTATAGCGAATACTAAGTTTTGGGCTTCCATTTATAATGCATAAAAATAATTATGGTGGAAAAAAATGTGACTATTTTAATTTTATTTTCCCAACCGAATATAGCTGCAAAAATGCACGCTTTGAAAGCTGTTATGTTCTATGTATATCAACAGGATTATGCTACTATTCTACAGAAAATTTCTGCAGTCTAGTTAGGTATTTTATCAGTGTTGGAAGGGACGTCATTTGTCATTCAATTCTATATAACTTAAAATCACTAATTATCGGACAACTAAAAATAACATCAACGAGTCATTATAAGTGTCACGCAGAATATCTGAAAACGGACGTATGTGTATTAAGTTTCTAGTTTTTCGATACAACTTCATCATCTTCGAAATTATCCTATGTATACAGATTTGATAGTAGATATACGAGAAGTTCGTTTAATATAAATGGATAATATGGACAGATGTTGGAAAAAAATGCATATTGTAACAAAACAGCTTACCTTACTCTTGTTTTGAGCATTAACTGAGACTCCACAGCCGATCTGTTCTGAGCGTTATTCCCCATTAACACAATTTGCTTTGCTCTATTTGAAGCATGAAGAATTGTTAGCGGGGGATAATCCACATCGTTTTCGGTTGACCGCTCTGACGGAATTGGTTTAGGAATACGGCAATCGATTAGGTTTCCTAATAAATAAGGATGGGGAGATCGAGGGCTGTCGCGTAATAGCTCCCTATTATCAGAAGCGCTAACCAATGGCATTATGGATAGCCGTGTATGGAGCGCGAGCACAATTCCAAAAGTGCCTCCTATCCATAATACGGGATGGAATACGTTGCAGCTCCCACACAACAAGAAATGCCTAGGATTTGATACGGCATCCAAACACGTAAAGAAACTGTTGCTGAACATCCTAAAAGTCAGATTTTCTTACACTCACTTCGGAAACAAAACAATAAATCGTACTTGTCATGGCGAATTGTCAAAATGTGCCAATTCCACCCCAATTCCGATTGAGACTCAAAACTAGTCCAATTTAGAGCAACCATTCCAGCCGATGTTAGAAAGGGCGAAGCCACACGTAGCAGCACAAAACTGAGGCAGTTTGCTGGACTTACACAAACGCAAATCAATTCAGCCATATAGAGAGTGAATATCAGTAAATAATTTTCAGTTTTACCCAAGAAAGCAAATAGAATTTTGAGAAGTATGACAACTCGAAGTCAGTAAAAAATCGTGGCCAATTAAAACTGTGACAGATATAGAAAGTTCAAATTGAATGAAAAACCTCGAAATATACAAATTTAACATTGTATTAAAAGCTTGACCGAGATAAAATCTAGAACTAAAGGAAAAACTTTGGCAAATATAGAAACTTGAAAGTCGAATTAAAACTTTGACAGATAGAGGGAACGAATATCAATCCCCTTGAAAAGAGATACTCTGACAGATATCCCGTAAAGGTGGAATATTACTCACCTCCACGCCAAGAATTGAAAATCAAACCACTGACATGTATTGAAAATGAAATGTAGAATAAATTTTGACATGTAGTAAGAATTAAAAATCAAAGTACTGACATGTATTATAAAGGTAAATGTAAAGAAAAATTTGGAAAGGTAGTAAGTATTAAAAATCAGTAAATTTTGACTTGTACTAAAAATGAAATGTAAAATCTGAATAGCTTTTGTAAAAATAGAGGCCGCTGAATCGGCTAAGACGAGTTGTAGGACGAGATCGAAGAGAAGAAAACATAGAATAAGTCACGTAGGCCCGCAAAAAGAAAGATTGATTGTGTGTTAGCCCGCCATCTTAAGAAGTGGAAGTTGTGATTTTTAGAGCAATAATTGCGAAATAAAATAATAAAAAAAAGTATTAAAGAAGGAAAATAAAAAGTTGTTTGTTTTGTTTTAACCAACGAAAAATATAAAGAAAAAAAAAAGACAACGAAAGCAAGAAGGAGACGAGGAGACAGCCAGAGTTTGGTGAATCCTCCAGCCACGCAAAAATTAGCGTCCCAGGCGAGACTTCCAAGTCAGGCGGAACTCCAGGTAACCTTCCATTTTTTTACGTTTTTGGGTGAGCACGGTGCACGCAAATAGCCCGAATCTTGCCCCCCCCCTTCCCAATGGCAATCGCTCGACCAGACGACAACGTCGTAGCGGTGAATTTAACGGGCTGGCGACCGTACATTCTCGACGCAGCAGGCTAAACGTACAATAGAGCAGAGAAGAAAAGAAGCAATTTTGGTAACATTTTCGTATATTCTCGCAACATCAGTACATTTTTGTAGCAATATGAAGACCTGAGAATTCACACGTAAGCTAATCATCAACTAAAGTGACAAATAGCTTAGCTTAAATCATTGCAAGCTGAATTGAAAAATATATGTGAGAACATTCGTAAAACTATATTGATGTTTATTTATATACATTCATCAAAATGTTTAGCGACTTAGGCCAAGGCACATAAATAAATCAATCTGACCACTTTAAATCGGTTCCTGCTGTCAATTATATTGCATTAAAATTCTGAAGAAAATTGTTGAAGTAAATTCCAAATAAGATGTAGATTTAGATTCCTGGGAAAAGTCTTTTCTGCCGACACACTTAATCGAAATCGCCCGCGTAATCTGTAAGACGCTCGTAATTGACAGATAATTATTGTTTAGAAATTTTCAGTACTGCCGGTTTTTACGATACAGAGAGACTCACATCAGGATCTCATACATCTAAAAATTATTAAATGAAATTTGAAAGAAAAAAATTATAAATTCAATCTACTCTCAGCAGAGTATGTAAATAAGATTTATTGATAGATACACTAAGTTTAAAAGAAGAGGTATTTTATATATTCAGTCTGGGGGGGGGGGGGGGGGCAACCCAGGAAACAGATTGAATCTGCAATATTCGACAATTACTATATTGGCTGTTAGTGTTCAAATTCAAGATAACTGATCTTACCAATCAAATAATGACTTATTAGTACTCTATCACAGCGTCTTGAAAATGATTACGAATAAAAAGTTCGAACGAAAAGATACCACAGAATAGTTTTACAGTAAACGGAAATTATTCGGGGGTGAGGTTATATCAAAAGACAAAATTAACTTTATTTATTAATATTTGTTTATGCCCTTAAAATAGTAAAAATAAATATATTGTAATATTTGGTAGCATGAAACATATTACCTTACCATTTGTTCTCCCTTCAGGGCATTGCTATTATAACTTTCGACGCGTTATGGTAAACCCGTCAATAAAATAATGAACAATAAATTAGAACTTTATCAATGAAAAGTTGCCGACCGAATTGCAGGACATTGGTCGCGTTTATGTGTAAACCAAACCAGTCTAATTAGACCGAAAAAACCAGTTAAATAAATAAAAACCAAACTAGTCCTATTTGGTCTTGATTTTGGTACGGAACAAACAAGTCTGGTACTAGCACCTAATTAGTTGTACTCCAAAATCAATTTCATAACCTCAAATCGAGTCGGTGTTTTATACAAACCGCCCTATAAAAATAATTATTTGTAATGACGGAGCCTGAGATATGCACTTTAATAGATTTATGCATTGAACGCAAAGTTCAACAGCTTATGGATGGGAATAAGTGTAGAATTCGGGAAATTTTAAAAAAATTTCGGATGAATTAGTTTCCCGAAATATAAATAAAAGTGTGCACCAAGTTGCTCTTAAATTAAAAAAAAATTAAAGGAAAGATATTTCAATATAAAGCAAAATCAAAGTAAAAGTGGTGCTGGAAGAATTGATTTTCCTCACAAGGATAAGATGGATGAAATATTTGGATGCCGGCCAAGGATCTGTTTCAGTTCTGCTTTCGCTTTGGAATCCAGCAATAACCAAGGAACGTCAAATAGATGTAAGCATAATTCTATTATTACAGCTTGTTTTATATATACAGATAAGCCGCAATTAGAGAATACCAGCGACCAAAGTGAAAGTACTCCCGAACAGTTTTCTTCGACGACTGCATCTACTTCAGGGTGCATAAGGGGAATCGGAGAGGTATTAAAATTTAAACAGAATGCGTATTTCTTATATTAACAATTATATTTTGTTTAGGTCGGAACGCATATGGAAAGGCTCTACATCATGGCTGCAGAAAAATGGGAGAAAAGCCAAGCTCGTCTGCAGGAAGATTTTTTGAAAGAGCAAGAGCGCCTTCAAATATGCCAGCAGGAATCTAAGGAAAGAATGGCGAAGGAAGATCGAGATTTTCCCCGAAATTTATTCGCAATGGATAATACGGAAAACCGCTATTATGTAGAGCAATGAATTATTCAGGTTATTTTTTGTTTTAGATCTCTTATATACTGAATTATCTAAATTATCTACGCAAAAGATATTTTATGTGATAATTAGATATTACCATGAGAAAAAAAAATTAAAATAGACATTTTATTTCTTTCTCTTTTCTCAACTGGGTATTCTGGTATTCATTGGAAAATTATCTTTTAAATAGAGGGCTAAATGATTTCGAATTTCTTTTGCCAATTGAGAGGGAGGTTCCGTGGCATCTCAAAAGTAGTTCTTCATCCTGGAAAGTTGGTAGGCCGAGCGAATCATTCGCTGAACTATCGGCTGTAAAATCAAAATTTTGAGCTTCTATATTGAAATCTGCATTTGATTTTTCTATTAAATTATGCAGAATACAGCAAACTCCAAAAATTTTCAGCACAAACGTACAGTCTATATCTGATCGCTTAGACAATATTCTCCATCTACTTTTTAGGCGTGCAAATGCTATTTCTACTAGTACACGTGCTGAGTTTAGGTGGAGATTGAAATTTTCTTCAAAGTCCTGCAGATTGCGGCCACTATAATCCGTCATAAAGTATGGGAGCAGCGGATATGCTGGATCTCCTATTTGATAGTACTTGATATTCCATCCGTTAATAATTTTGTCGTCCTGAGGATGAGTTGTTTTAAATACTTAACTCCGAACATCATAAATATTTTGAATTACCTTTGGAAAGAGATCGTTCTTATTCTGAAACAATAATGAACCTTTGAAAACAGATGGATCATATACACTCCCTGGAAACTTGAAAGATACATCGCGAAATCTTAAATATAAAGATATTTGTTAAGATAGCATAACCGGTTAGCTGAAATTTTCACTTACAGCACGTCCTTACCGACTACCGCTTGCAGGGTAATAAAAGTCCATACCTTTCTGTTCAAAAAGTCCTTCCTTCCAACAGCAGGGGCTAATACAAGAATGTCCGTTCCGTCAATACATCCAATAATTTGAGGAAGATGGAATTTTGCCGGAAAACTCCTACTTATTTCACCAGCTTCCTCTTTATTGGGAAACACAAAACTTGTTCGGATAAGTTTCAATATCATGAAGCTTACAACTTTGTACACTATTTTTTTTACAGTGCTCTTATGTATCCCAAAAACACTGCCCACAACTCTATACTCTGCACATGATGCTAATTTGTAGATTATTACTGCAATTTGTTTTTCCACAAGGTTCTACTGTTATTGTAAACGGGGTTTTCTTTCGGCATCAAGAAAGGACGCAATTCATCGGATAAATATGTAAACACACTCTTGCTCAACCGGAAATTTTCGATCCATTGTTGATCTGAATATGTTTCCCACATTAACATCCAATGGTTATCGCTTCTAGTGAGAGATCCGCAAGATCTAATCGACGGAGGCATGGAGAGTGTTACATTTTGCAGGAAATTATATTGGTGTCGATTGTACCATCGTCTAAATGCTCTGATGAAAATGAAAAAAGTTAGGTACCTAAAAAAATGTTCAATTATTCTTTACCTTAGTTGATTATTATAAAACCGTTTTTGTTTTTGTAACCTTTGTCCACGCTTCACAAGATAAATTTTAAAATATTTGGAAAGTTGAATATCCATAATTTAAAATTGATTGTAAAGATGACAGATTTAAAATTAGTTTATTGTAGGTTATGTTGAAAAAGCACGTAAATTCAATAACGAAAAATATCGAACCGGTCTGAATGGACCAGTCTGGTCAACACATAAACGCGACCATTGAAACCTAATCCAAAATTGTCTATGAAAACTCAACTAATTGTACCACATTGATGAACTATTGGTAAATACGGTATCGATTATTGTGAGCCTTGTATTTCATATGTCAAATTTCAATAATATTAAAGTAAATAGACATAAGAGTGATCTTATTAGAGTTGGTCTCATTAGTAAGAGGTACCTCATAAGTTAATACCAAAAACAATTTTTGCAGCAACTATGGAGATTGACGAAAAAAGTAGAAGTTTTTCTGATATCTACATATGACTAAATAGACTTAGAAAACTAAAAGATCAGAAGAATGGTGTTTTTCATCATTTTGGGGTATATCTTTCCTAGACCTTGACTATGGAATTATGTGCACGTTACAAAGATTTAATATTTTACCAAATTTCAAATTCCTTCGTCATGTCGTTTTCAGATAAAAAAAAAAAACGTCTGTAATAGAGAGACGATGGACGGAAGCAAAAGCTACCGCACAAAAAGAAATATACTAAATATCATATCTCTACGATCACCCAGACAACTTTAAATTGAAAGAAACTGAAAATTGTTTCTCTCGCTTCCCAAACCCTAAAGAAACAAGATGATCCGAAATAGATCTAAAACAGAATCTAACGCTTTTACCTCCTCGAATAGCTTTACAAAACATAAATGAAAAATAAAATATATAAAAAGCTTTTAAAATAAATAAGTTTCGTAAATAAATTGTATTAAAAAGTAAAAAAATACTTTTTTTCTTTCTCAGTGATATACACAAGAAAAGCTTTGTTGTAATATAAGAAATGCTGCAAATTAGATTAAATCTTAAAAGTTTGGGCTTGAGTTACAAATAGACAATTGTGATTATAGTTATGGCTGCCCAAAGTTTTATTACAACAAAACTTTTCTTGTGTATGTATATCACTGAGAAAGCAAAATTGTTTTTTTACGTTTTAATGCTATTTATTTACGAAAGTTATTTGTTTTGATAGATTTTTTAATATATTTTATTTTCTATGATTTAGTATTAAATCCTATACACTCTCTCGACTCTCCACTCTCGAATCTACAATCTCGACTCTCGAATACCGACTCTCGAATATAGACTCACAAATATCGACTCTCCAACCTCAAATCGTATCACGCACGGCCCAAAATTGGACAACCCCAAGGGTATGTAGCATACAAGGCCGTATATATGGGGTGGGTTTGAGGGGTTCAAACCCCCTCCATCGGTGTAGCCTACACTTTCGTTAATCTTATAAGCCAAATTCTCACCCACAATTCATTATAATGTACCGGCTCACAACAATTGATTTTGTCATTTTATGTATGTCTTTGCTCCGTGGCCCTTTCGGATAAAGCAACTTTAGGAAAAACGTGTACGAAATAGAGAAAGAAAATAAACAGTCCAGTATGTATGTATATACACATCAGTAGATGGTACCCTGGTAGAAATTGCTCATAGTTTTACCTTATCTCTTGTCCCTCAAGTGGCGGTGATTATGGAAAGCAATACTAATTTGAATGAAAGGCATCAAGGTATTTGCAATTCATGAAGAAACATATAGAAAATTAAGTCCCGATGAGCCTTCCGATGAGCGTTCATTAAAACTCATCGATGAGCTAATTGGATATCATGAAACTGCTCCCTATATACAAAGCCAAGAATAAATAAATATATATTCTTGCCATCAAGGTGTCAGATGACATTTCTACTAGGAAAATTTGTGATTGATCGGACTTTAAGTTAAATTTTTAAATTATTGATTTTAAATTAATTATTTGATTTGGCCTTTCGCGGAAGGACTGCCGCCCATATGCTGAACAAGACTTTATGCGCAAATCCTTACGGCTCAGCATCTCAGAGTTTGGTCTGCAACTGGAGTTTGAATTCGGAAAAATATATGAAATCAATCATGAAATATAATTCTCATTTATGAACTCATCATGATATCCAATGACATGCTCATTAATGAGCTCATCGTGACACTCATTATGTTGCTCATAGAATATTTTAAAATGCATTAAAGAGAAGCAAAGTATACCTTTATTTCTAAATAAATGAAAGAGATGCAATATCTTATGCAATGAAGTACATAAATGATTTTTTCCCCGGTTTTGATTCAAGCGCGAATAAATTTCATCAGGACGATCATATCATTACAAATGAGGAGCTCATTGATGAGCTCATCACGATTTGTCTACCAGGGTAGCTTACATTGATACACCGGAGCTTAATTGCAGTGGTATTTTAGTCACATTTTAAAGGGAATATTTAGTTTAAGTTTAATTTGTTTTCCGTCCTTAAAACACCAATCTTCGGTGTATATAATTAAAATATGGTAACTAATATTTTCCATGATTTTATTTAAACAGCTTAAAAATTTATTTGTTTTCTTTTTAAGGCATTTTAGATATTTACATAGATATATCTAAAATGTAATAAAAAATAAAATTTGTTTTCTTATTAATTTTTTTAAATTGTTTTTTTTTTTACCCTACCAATAAAATTGCTCTGCTAAACGTTCATCGAAATGTTAAAATTTAAATGAATGAAGTACTTTCCCAATCACGGTAAAAAAGAAGAGATAAAATTTAATTCGGTAATTATTCCGTCTTTTATAAAAGGTCGACCTTTATAAATTTTTTCTTGGAATGTACATAAGGGTTCAAGAATATGCTTTCAAACATAACTTCTAAAATCTCCGCAAACCCACGGAACCTTAATTGAGAATTACCGTGAACGCAATTATCTTAATATATAGATTAATAGAATTTTTCGATACAACTGGAATGTCATCATAAATTATATGCTTAACAAATTAATTATATTAAATTTACATAAAATTCCGATTACTATTAGTATTATTATTACTTCAGATTAATTCTCAGTTATTCTATAGAGGGTATTAAGTACAGCGCTAAACCCCTCCCATTCGTGATCTGTATATATTGCCTTGGTAGCATATAGTTATGAAACAAATGTTGGGAAAAACCTTTCAACAAAGGTAGGATATTAAAATATTAAGACAGGCGACATCTGGTACTGTCTTCCACTTCCTATGTATTTGAAATTAATTTTGCAGATGATAATTCTGTGTTAACTTTTTCTTCTATATACTACAATAGGTGGTAGTTACAACCTCCACCGCAAGACACCCCAAAACGTATGAAAATTTTACCCACTCGAAAAGCTCCCCATTCAGTCAATCTAAATGAAGAAACCCCATGTAAAACCATCCACGTTTACTACACTAAAACTAGTTTGTCACGAACGGCACTCTCAGGCTCAATATTTATCTGCAGTAGGGTTCGCAAGTTTATATATAAGTAACCCACCTCGCTTATGCTCCTAATTTTTGGACACTCCAGCCTTCATTTTCGTATAGAAATTAATGTGCAGTAAAAAATGTTGTAGTAGTTAGAAAAGTAATCATAGCATTAAAAATGTTGGAACAAAAAAATTTGAAAAATTCGCATCGGTGTCATTTGAAACTAGTTCAGTCATCCTTGTCACATGTGTGAAAAATAATAAGAATTGGGGTGTATCTACATGAAAAAGATCTTAGCTAGCGGGAGAGTAAAATAATAAAACTTTTTTCAAAAAAAAAAAAAAAATAATAATTTCGAATATAATCGAATTGAACAAATCTTAATTATTGAGATAAGATTCAGGTCAACATGAAATGAGTCTCTATTTAATTCTTTCACAATGAAACCCAATTTATGATCGTTTTGTAAATTTATTAATTTAATGGAAAAATAGTTCGTTTTTTTTTTAATAATTAGTAACTTGAGAAATTCAATTGAAAAGGAAAAAATTCCTTTGATGTTTCTATGGTGATAGAACCATTACACGTTAAACTGAACCATTAGAAAGTAAAAACTCAGCTAATATCTCAAAGAATTATTAGAAAACAAACCAAGGAATAGAATCGACACTATTCGCATTCAGCCTTAAGGATTAATCGGAACTTCGAGAAAATTGCCAATATGAATCCGCCAAATCTTATAAGATGGAGGTCCCAAATGCCTATATGTAGCCCTTGTATTTGAAATATAAACATTTGTAAGAATGTATAAGCTGGGTGATTGTAAGACTTCTAATATAACCTCAAAATATTCTAAATCTTTCATTTCGTAACCTTTTCAATGCTTTGAAAGAAGTTCGTGTTAATTGCGGTCTGAATTATAATTACTTATTTCAGCACAATAATATGATTCTAAGTGGCCTATTTTGAAAGCTTCCAATGTGCAGAACTCTAAATTGTCCAGTGACAGAAACAATAACCCGAGGGAATCATTACAATTGAGAGACTTTCAATACGGCAAAATTAACTCATTGAAGTTACTTAATTGACTCAATTCGTCGTCTCTGATGAACGCACAGAAGACCCAATTGCTAGAAACCTCCGCCATAGTGATGTGATGTACCACCATACATCCATACATAGTCGCTGCATGATAATTGCCTTCCCTAATTGAGGTAGATACATTCGCTGAAATTCGCCATCCACTCCATAGTAAACATACTCTGGCTGGAGTTAGTGTAGGAGGTTGAGTTTTATTGAATTATGTTGCACGATTTCAATAGAAGTATATTCCCGCAATAAAGTGACAGGGGATTTGTTTGTGCGTAAATTAAGCATATTATATATATATGTATGTAGCTATGTCTTTTGAAATTGCTTTACATAGAAATGTACATACATACTTACAAATGAAAAACGCTATTTGCAGCTAAAGACTTAAAGAAAACATGACAATTTTGTACTAAGAAATTATATTAGCTGCGCTTCATTATTTTAAAGTCTACTGCTTCTTTAGTTTTGTTAATAAAATTAATAGTAAGCAACAATGACGGAGTTTTGATGTAGACCATATAAAGGACGTGGGACAATATTTGAAAAAAAAAATCCAGAGAGCACAAATCATAGATCCTGTTTCCATGACGAAATCATCTCTGGATACAATGCATATGAGGTACAACTGGTACTGTGCAGAAATGAAATTCAATCCTTGTTTCCATTTAATGATTTAGACATGAAACTGCAATTCTATTTGAAATTTCAATCATGATTCCACAGGTATTCGAATTCAATTCAAGGTCAAGTCAAAAACTATCAGTCCTCCTCACAGGCACTGAAGGTATTAGACACAAACCCACACAAAATCAGATTTTAATCAGGATTGAATCCTATTTGATAGGAAACATATTCAAAGTCAACGTCAGACCCAATTGGAACTATAAACTAGAGAGTTTAAGGCAATTTAATTGCAATGCCATACACACTTTGTTTATAAGTAATACAGCCCTAGGTAGTTAGGCCTATGTAATGTATAAATTTCCATACCTCTGGGCACAACTTTATTGGAAATAAAATTGAAATCAACCTAATTAGTTTCTGGATAGGAGTTTATGTAGCCTATAATATATGGTAGGGAGTTAGAGTTGGGTATAGTGCCGAAATGTTTGTAGACTACATCAGAATTCGAAATTCAAATTCCTACAGTTGAGGGATAACATTGTGGAAGCATCAGGTCCGAATATAGTGGGTTGAATTAAAGAAGTTAAACATCTTTCTAAGGTAAAAAGAGTTTAATATTACCAAAGGTAAACTAAACTAATTCAACGTTAGCGATTTGTATTTTCCATCGAGGGCAAGATTTGGTCAATCCCATGTGGAATCTTCTATGACGAATGGGAAGATTAAAGAATTTCTCAACGAATAAAATGTGGTCTATGCCAGGGATGTAAAGGACTCACATTTTGACTCAACTCATCGCTCAACTCAAGCAGTTAGTCCGCTCAATCACTGAGTCCGCTCAACAGTTGAGCGGTGGTTCATCGCTCGAAATTTGAGCGGACTCACTGGTTGAGCGGACTCAATCGTGAGCGGACTCAGTCTTGAGCGGACTCATTACTTGAATGTACTTGAGCGGACTCAAGTCTTGAGCGGACTCACTGCCTGAGCGGACTCATCATTTGAGTTGAGCGGACTCAAATCATATTTTAAATAAGGAAGGAAGGAGGAAGAAGAAATGTTGGCTAAGAAAATTAGCAAAAGCTAAATTAATAAAATATTATATAATGAATGACTTTTTTATAAGCTTTTCTTATTTTATTGAAATTTCAGTGTCAATTTTAATTAAATCAGATTCTCTTTATGTTATTTAAAATATGATTTGAGTCCGCTCGACGCAAATGATGAGTCCGCTTAGGCAGTGAGTCCGCTCAAGACTGAGTGCGGTATCGATTGAGTCCGCTCAACCAGTTAGTCCGCTCAAATTTCGAGCGATGAACCACGACTCAACTGTTGAGCGGACTCAAATCCTAACTTGAGCGATGAGTTGATATGATAAATGAGTCCACTCATTTACAACCCTGGTCTAAGCTAGCGAAATTAGATGGTATGATACGAGAGCAGAAATTTTTACAGGTGGATTAAGCTTATTATGCTTTTTTGTAATATAAAAGTACGTCACTCAAACGACACATAAATAAATATGATTTTATATTTTTTTCTTATAAAAATCATGTTTCGGTATCTCCCGTATTTCCACCAGACGCCGACTATCCCCTATAATTGGTCTGCAGATTGAACTTGGTACAAAGCCATGTACACGTTGCCACTTTATGTAACTTTTCGTGGATGACAGACACTCGGAGAATTACTTACTTATTGAATATTGACCAGGTAGAATTTGTTTCAAAAATAGAGGACTTCTATGGAACATCTTCGTTGGAAAACTTTATTGATGAAGCCAAAACATGGTATGAAATTTGGGCCCAAAAAACTTAGATACATCAAAAATTGGATACATTAATTTATTGAAAAGTGTCAAAGGTTTTATCCATCAGTTATGGATTGTCAGGAGTTGTTGACAATTTGTCGAGGACATAACATAACATAACATTTATTAGAGGCGATAGTATAAAAGATTACAATCTTTTATAATACCTAAAAATAATTGGGCTAAAACGTGGAGGAAGTATTTAAAAGAATATCAAAAGCTATAAACAATTCAGAAGTAACTTATGATAATAATAATAAATAAATATTACGCTTAAAATGACAAATTAAGAACTGAGTAACAAAAACAAGTTATAATGAACTACAAAAACAGAGTACTAGACTCTAGAATTAGATACTAACAAATGCCATAGAAAAACAAAAAGAAAGCTACAATAATTCACGATAGTACGCTGCTGTGAGAAGTGATCCTGACAAGACAATCAAGTAAAATTAGGGGCGTCTAATTAAGAAATGTGCATCAACGAGATCGGAGAGCATTCCAAGAGCGCGCAGTCTGGACAAGATAAGAGCCCTCCATGAGAAGCCTAGTAAAACGAGGAAAAATAATGTTCCTGTATCTATGTGAATTAGTGAAGTAATCATTTCTCTAAGGTAGTATGGTTCATTATTTTTTTGCAGGTTAAAAAAGAACACTAACGCTCTTTTCTTAAGATATGCAGTAAGCGGGCAGCCCACCAGCTGATCGCGGTAAGGTTAGACATGGTCATATCTGCGAAGTCCGAAGATGAAACGTAAGCAATCGTTGAACGTGACCTCCATTTTACGGGTACAAACACTATCAAGTCGAGGGAAAATTAAAGTTCCGCATGTGAAGTACGGCAGAATTAGTATCTTAACCAGATTTAAACGAGTTTCTTGCGGAAAAATATTGGCTGAGAGCCAGAGCCTTCGAAGTCCGGAGTAAATTTTTGTATTGTCACAGCAGCTCATATTTTGGTTCAACACAATACCCAAATTTTTCACTTTACTAGCACGAGATAATGTTTTACCGTCCAGAATTACGGTGGGATATCAGACGAAAGGAGTGGACTATTGTGAAAAATAATATATTGAGACTTAGATGGATTCAATCTCAATGCATTAATCTTGGACCATGCATCGATTCTGCTCAAATCGTCATTAATACCCGCAATGCTATCTTCAAACAGGCCAATAGGTCTGTTTAGATAAAACTGCAGATCATCTGCGTATCAGTGCATCCTGACATCTCGTCCAACTAGAGGAAGGTCATTAATAAATAAACTAAATAGCAACGGCTCCAAGATTGAACTCTGAGGTACACCAGTCGGGAGAGTAAGTGAATCCGACATCCTATCATCCACCTTCACTCGTTGATGGCGTTCTGACAAGAAACTCCCGATCAGAGCAGAAGCGGAAGCAGTAAGTCCAAGAAAATTAGATAGCTTATGCTGTAACAAGCTGTGATTTACACTATCGAAAGCCTTTGAGAAATCAACCAGAACTAAAAGCGTTATCCTGGTCTAAGGCTGCTCGTATATCACTAGTAACTTTAAGTATAGCTGTGTCGCTGGTATGAGAATGCCGGAAACCGGACTGCCAACATGACAAGAGCTTGTTACTTTCCAAGTGACCAATAAACTGGAAGCTTTTCCAAAACTTTGGACTTGAAACTTAACATGATAGTAAATGCACAGAACACAATTCAGTGCACACAATGGCCACATATTGCTAAGTCCACCGGGAAAACAAAAAACTTTATTGTCGACAGCAAATCAGTAGCAAAAGCAGCAATATATAAAACAATTTAGCTATCATGAAGCATCATTGGATCCTTTTTAAAACTTGGGAAATATTTTGTTATTAAACAGTTTCTGAGAAGACATTTATGAAACCGTGGCAATCTCTATAAACCTATTTTGCGTCCTGTCATATTGTAATTTTCGAAATTTTCAGAGAGAGAGCAAATTACTTCGGATATCGCTACACAAAATTTCGCCTAATGTTCCGTTCTCTCTCAGAGTTTTACTACATCGCATAACTCACCAATTATTCTGTTTGTAATTCCAGAAGTGATCTCGACATTTTTGTTGATGATAGAAATATGAGATAACTGGGCTGTAAGGTTGCATGCATTAACGAAAATAATTAAAGCGATGATTGTGGTATGATGATATAAAAAATGAAAACGATCAATAAGAAATGGAGTGTGCCTCTCCGATCCAGATTATCCCTATGACAGCCTAAACGTGAACTGGAGTCAAGAAGATCTTATGGCATCTTGCTGACTGCATCTAGAAGAGCTGCGTGCAATGCTGGTGTTGCTTGCAGACTAGCAACTGGTATGTTGGACTAATTCGACCCTAAGTCCCCTTGATGACTGCGAACAAAATTTGCAGTAAAATCAAAGCCTACACAGTAAAAAATTTGCACAATTGTTGCCACAAAGCTTAGGTATATTCCCTGAAATGTAGAGAATACTTCCTAAAATGTAGGGAATACTCCCCTAAATTTTAGGAAATATTCCCTACATTTTAGGAAATAATCCCTACATTTTAGGAAAAAATACCTAAGCATTGTGGCAACAATTTGTGCGTTTTTTACAGTGTACTTCGCTAAACCTTCCTACATTCAGCAAAGAATTTTTAGACGCGAATTTCGAAATAAAACATGTCATGCTTGTACAGTGGTTGATCAAAAGTTCGGAAATGAGTGACTCAACACAGACGCGTCACCAAATACTCACTTATAAT